>QGOI01007896.1:0-16124 GCA_003313885.1 Boletus sp. MG55 | reverse complement strand
TTGACGAAAACCCGTCGTTCACACGGCCCATTGCCGACCATACCTAGGCATACCCAAACGACTCGACGTGCAGCGTCACGCTCGGCCCCCCACTCAATACGCTAGCCGGTCCCGACACGGGGAACCTCAACGCACGACGCACCGACCTCGTCAAACTCTGGGATCCACACACTAGTCGTATGTCACCGTGAGCCAGAGCCCGACAAGACGCCAAGCAAGCCAAGTACCCACCCGTGACCGACATGCTCCCCGTCGCCGTGCTCACCTCGCCTTGCAGGATGGACTTCAAATCCGGTCTCCCATTCTCCAACCGGACGGACGGCGGCGTACATGATTCATAGGAGCCTTCCTTTTCTGGCGTTTGGTCCGGATCAAGCGAATCATTCCCACTAAAAGGTATGCCGCCCCTCGTGGTAAAGATCCTGATCGACACGGTCAACCAAGTCGGCGTGAGAGCGTTGGCTCTGGAAAGCACATCTGAGATCCATCGAACGTGACCTGAGGTCGTGGCGGGCCACCGTTAGAACCCGCAGTCGACAATGACACGTAATTGAATTGTTGTGCTCACTCGCGTCACGGATCGCCCAAATGAACACCACCCTACGACATTGGCCAGTTCTCTTCCGGGCTGCTCTGAAATGCACGACATTTCGGTATGCAAGCATACGCATCCAAATGACTTACTGGATCACGCTGAGGAAAACTGGCAGCGTGTGAGTAACACCTGTCCCTCCTGCGAATACAGTCGGCCTCAGTTTATTCCAACTCAGTCATAAAGAGCAACTCACCAGCAACGAATATGGACGTATCATACGCTCCCATATCAGGTGCACATCCGTACGGACCATCGATGAACAGTTTGACAGTCTGGTTCTTTGCTACAACTTCCTTCAAACGCTTCGTAAACCCACCTCTGACATTGATGAGGAAGACGAGCTCCTTCCAGTGCGCAGATTCGGCGTTTTCGCTAACTTCACCATGACTCGCAGAGTACTGGTCTCTTGCGCCAGGTTGGAACAGAGGAGAGTCTATACTCGAGATGGAAAAGGGGTGTGCTTCAAGCGGAAACATCGAAACGGAGGGTATGATAAGGTACGCGGACTGGCCGGGGGACCATCGAAAATGTGGTGAGCGACGCACTCTCACCCGGACAAGGTCGTCGGAGAGCAGTTCTGTGGTTGCATCTTGCAACTTGGCACGTCGACTGAAACCACAGTACAAGTGGTTGAACACCACAACTCGAGCGACCCGCATGACACGATCGAGCGCCCAGAACATAAAGGATGGCCAGACCCAGTATGAGAAGCTCAATTCACGCTTGTCAGCATCGTATCTTGAATGCAGAGGAGGTTCGCTTACTTTGTTTGCTTGGTATGAAAGTACGCTCCTAACAAGAAAATCCTAACTACTGTGAGACGAGAAAAATACTTGGTTAGGATTTTGCTCACAATACCGCAATGAAATGCGTGTAGAAGAAAAGCTCATAGGCCCTGCTGCGAATTCCACGCAGAGACACAATGAACAAAATTGCTAGCGAAGCCATCGCCGTCATACCAAGACGAATCCATGAATATGTTAAAAACATGTCCAAAAAGCTAGGCAGGCGGTCAAGGATGCATATCTGTGGCAACTGTACGATTAACATACCTTCCTAAACCGTACATTTTACCGCCAGTGTGAATTAGCAGTAATCCGAAACACGACCTTGCTGTAACACGGTGAAAGTAGTTTAGCTGAGATAATTGTCAGTTTATCTCTCGAAGGATGCTATCGAAACGTGAACCTTCTCATAGCCAATGCCAGTGACGACTGCACAAAGGGAGTTTAATGTTAGGGAGAGAATAGAGCTGCAGATGGACCACCCACGTGACACAACATTGTTCTTGGTGCCGAGGGCCGCGACGAGCGGAAACTGACTCGCAGCGAGAAGGCCTGCACGGTTAGTCCAACGGATTATGTTATCGCTCCCCTCAACCCCGCCTACGTACATATAAAGATGAATATTAATATTAAATAACGTAGTGACAGGTAGACAACCAGTTTGCCGACTCACCGCCTACGAAAGTCCAGCTGAGGAGAAAGGCAATGTATGCCAACGTGAGGAACACGTCGGTCACCGTGAGATCGTACGTGCCCAACTCGAGTGTCCAGCGGAAGGCGACAACCCGGAAGACGTTGACCGCCGCGAGTGGCAGGCGTGCAAGCCACCATCCACCACTGGCGCGTGGGCGCACAGAGGTCATGGCATATCTCGACTCTTCGTCAGCATCCCCTCGTGGCCGACGCTGTCCGACCACTTTGGAATGCAAAACCGAACCCCACTGAAACAAACCTACAACGACCAAGAAGGCAGACACGGAAAGCCACGCTTCCACTGGTAAAGAATCTATCGGGCGTACGGGGAGCGGGGGCGGTGGGGGGGATGCCATGGTGGATGCAGGGGAGGGAACCAGCCTGAGGCGCAAAATGATTTACGAGAGAAGTTGGTAGGAAAGGAATCCCAGATCTCGAGCCTAATATATAGAATAACGAATAGCAAGCTATATCAGTAATTTCCTCTTCGGACTTTTATCAGGTATTAGGCATCGAAGACGCCGCATCCGCAGCACCCAGTGTCATAAACGTGGCCATTCGAGATTCGAGATAGCGCAGCATGCTGGAATATGAACGTTTGAACTGGGGTGACATGTCCGACGGTCGTGTCCGACTCGGAGTCTGAGCTCGGACAGCGTCACCCCGACCTACGGGCGCTTCCGAGTCCGACCCGATTGGTTCATCGAGGCTGTAACTTAGTAAGCATCCGCGCTCTTTTTCACGCCCACCATTAATCATCTTCATTATCCCAGCGTAACAAGGTCTATTCGTGCCCCTTTCTCCATGGTGCCTTCACCCGGCGCGATTGTGATCCTTCATGCGCTGCGGATTCAAATATTCACCCCTGATCAAGTAATGGACTATTTATTGCCGACGGTTGCCACATTTTCCCATCGAGTCTGACTAACCCTCAAATTAAATTCACCGCTGCAAACGGTACTTCAAGTGATTGAGGATTTATCAGACTCTTTACAATGTCTAGGTGATCCCCATTCTCTCCTAGCAACGTTATCCTGTCGAGTTCTCCGCTCTAGAAACACTTTCGGCCCTTAGAAACCATCGACATTGAACTCATCATGGTATGAATCAAGTGTAGCAGTTTCGTATCAGTTACGCCCAAGAGTGCGGATATATGACAGATTCATAAAACGTGTTTGATAGACTGCTGACCAGAGGTTTGATACAATCTTGGATGCAAGATTCCAGATTCGCCCCAGGCTGTAAACTGTTTGAAGACCAACCGCGTGCGCCGCGTATCCAACGTTACTGAAAGCCTTGATGGACACAATCATGGCATATGAAAAGGGTATGATCGACACGTGCGAGGTGTCTTAACTCGTTCCTTCCGCATGTAACCGTGCAAAAACCACCTCCCTGATTGTCTCGCCGAGCGCTTAAACGGCCAACGCGACAACCCTGTTCCATATTCCCGTGCCTCATCCGCAGCTTAATTAACTGGATTCATCGCTTTTAGGGTGTTGTGTCAGAGGTATCGGTGTCAGCACATGCAAGAAACGAGGACACCCCGAGCCGGCGAATGACCCAGCCCTATGGATCCGAACGGAAATTGTCGTACTGCTGTTCAAGGTCACGGTTAACACCGAATTGGAGCACTACGATAAAGGCGTCTCCGTCAAAGGAAAACTCTCAATAGAGCAGAATCACTGTCAGCATCTGCTTATTGAAAGTCTGGTTTGGGGAGACTGCTGCATCTGAGTCTCGACGTGTCTGATGTTTAAATTCCTCTAGGTGACAGTTAAGTAACTGCCTACCGGGTGGCGCGTTGTTTTCTTGCGCAGTTTGTGCTTGGAACGTGGTCTGAAGGTGATAGTCAATTGATTGCCGAAACGCAATCTTCACTATGTCCATCTTTGGAAAACCTTCTCTCACAGGTTCGAACGCGTGGGCTTATAATTCGTTGTGTGATTTGCTCCGCAGCCTTATTTGTCGTCCTACTAGGCAAGATTGGGAACTAAATTCCCGTGTCGTTGGAGCCCCCGGAAAGGTTTGCATGTGGCCGCGATACAACCACTATTCAGGTTCGTGAGGATCGAAAATATGAAGTCGAGGACAAAGATTCAACCAATGCGCAGAATCTCATAGTATGCCACCCGCTGAATGTGCTCGTCTGGTGATAGACTTTCGCTGTATCAGAGTGGCCTGGTACTAGACGGTAAATCTGGTTACTAATCTACTTACCTCGTGTACCCACAGATACCAGAAATTGGACTTATACGTTGATACTTGTCCTACTAAATATAGACACTCGAGGACGTTTTTCCTGATAAGTTGAAGTTCGAAGCGCAGCACTCTTCTGATGCGTCCGGCTCGGAGTCTCCGCTCTCGGCCCTGAGTCGTCCCGAGGTTCTCACGCTGGAAACGACCCTGGAATCTCCTCTTTGCTACTTGGCATCCATTATAACCAAAGATTGCTTGCGGAGTCATCGAGCAATGGCCTTACTACAAATTGTGTGCAAATGCCACGTCATGGCGTGGTGAGCTCTACCTCAAGGCAAAGGTGCCACCCATTCAACAAATCGTTGGTTCTAGCACCGCCACTCCCCACCCATTCTGCTTCCGGGGTCGTCAAGACTTAAAAATAGTCGGGAGCAAACGAGGGAACCTGGGTAATTTACGCAATAAAACTCGATACTCGAATCGGGTAGAGCTGAGCGTAGCACATGCCACACAATTTCTAGAATGTCATTATGTCCTATACACGAGTTTGATGTTCTTGAATCAAGTTGGATCTTAGAGAGCGATATGTGGTAAAATGGATGAATTATCAGTAGTGCGAGTTCGCTACTTAATCGATTCACAGGGAGTGCATGAAGGATAGAAACCGCTCTCGGGTTCACTAATAGTCCCGGTGGCACTTGTACGAGATAAGTCCAAGTCCACCGTCGTAAGGTTTTGTGCGCTTCGGGGGGGCGGAGTGGTGAAGTCATCATCGCCAGCTAGCTCACTATCGCGGGAGCGCCGGAAAACGCGGTAAATGTAGGTGACGATGACGAGCAAGTTGCACACAATCAGGAATATTACCAACTAAGTGGATTTCGATCAACAATTTACAAGTCCTCCAGTCGAAAACAGGATTATACATACCTCCAAGTTGGCAAGAATGTCTTCGGCACTTTGGACAGCAAACAATTGTGCAATAGAGTGTGCCAATGCAAACATACACAAGAACCTGCTGGCTGAGAACAACGATAAGATCATCCTGTACTGTCGTCGGGGAAGCTTGACTCTCCAAAGAAGCTTCAACGAAAGTATCAAAGTTGTCGCATCGGCAACGCAATTAGCTGGCACAAACATAAATCAGAGACTCGGGAAGTCACATGTTCAGATACTTACTCGTCGCCTCAAAGATTGCTATGAAGCGCGGTAACACGCAATCCGGGTGAGGTTCTCCAGAAAGTGCTTTTGTTTTGTCCACACATGCCCATGTCTGCAAACCGAACGTAGTTGCCCAGACAAGGCAGAAGCAAGTCGCGGCTGCGAGTGTAATGCGGCGTAGAAGGATCGAAGAGGTAATCCTAAGAAGCGAAAAAATAAGACTCATGCGGACAGACCTGGTGATTAAGAGTGAGATCAAGGTATTGAGCGAATGAAGATGCACACCATACGATACTTGTAAACATGTATGAATTGATCCACCTAGCAGTGACACCTTGTTGATAGTTATCTATGACGGGACAGTTAGGACGTAACGTTGATCCCGAGATTTTAAGACTCGGAACACTTGCCAGTCCTTAATAAAACTAGTGCAGAGACAATGAATATTACGGTGCAAAGCGATGCGATCGCTGCCCAAGCGTCTTCCCACCAAAATCTCTGTATCCTCAACCGAAAACCAAGCCGAAAGAGGGTGAGCATTACTGCCAGACCTTGGAGGACGCTGAACACGACTGAATGGTACATTTGAGCATCACTTGCCACATTACAAATGCAGATCAGTGACTGCTCACCTGAAAGAACCACATAGTTGACTGGCATGACCAAGATGTGGCACAGTGGTTGATGTTTTCTTTGAATACCTCGCTTTTGCTGGCTATATATTCCTAAGTCGAAATTACTCGTGTTTGCATCAACAGGTTGTATAACGATAGCTGTCATTCGAGAGGGAGGACCGAAGGCTCACATACGTAACGACATCGGTTGATATTGACAATTCCGCAACACACGTGTCAGAACTCTGATTGATTCAGAACGGTCGCGTAGCGAAAGTGGACAAGGCCCCTGAGGCTTACACTTGTAAGTTGTTCTGCCTCTGGAGCGAAGGAGAATTTCAAGCTTTTGGAAGTTGCCGATGCTATCACCAACTTGAAGGCATCACAGAAAATTTACGCCTTGGTCGCGACCTTAGAAAATTGCTGACGGCAATATAGCGGCCGTCCCGAGAATTCCTCATGGCCCTGTTACTAACAGGACAGCGGCAGAGTTTGCATCCGGTGACAGCCATGTTTCATGTTCAAATCTGAAAGTTGTGTCGTAGTCTCAGCAACAAATCGCTTCCCCGCAAGAGTCCACAAGAAAGTAATACCTCAGCTTCCACAATACACGTTCAACAATCTGTGGTCATAATCAACAGCATTGGCCAAGCATATTATGGATATGACATTGCTAGACTCCTCCGGGCTACTACCGCAGCTTGTGGATTGTGCGGGTAGGACGGCACGGAGCGGGAAGATCAACCTGTTTCATGTGTTTAGTCATGCGACGGTGTTACGGGTTTAGACAGCTTAAGTATGTGTACCAGATCCAACTGCGACGCTAGAAAGTTTGTCCTACCCTACGGAACGTTGCCTTGTTCAGTACTACAAGGTCACTTGCCATGGGTGGGGGTTCAAACGTTCAACATTCGAACGGTGGCTGTGAGGTCGTCGCCGTAGTAATGAGAAAACATCATGTGTAAACAAGGTTCCGACTCGGAATGTGAAGTTATGATGCTCCCTCTCGGATACATACCCGCCGATTACAACATACTAGTAGTAGCATTTGAAACGTATCTTGCCGACGGAGCATTGCCCCACAACGGCATTAACATGACAATAAAGAAGTACACCATGCAATGTAAAATAGCCTTGTACGTGGGTTATCATCTCAAGTGGGGAAGGAATATCATGGTCCGATGATTAGGAATGTCATTCTCTTGACACCCATGTCTCTGTTGCTACTAACAACCCACATCAGGATCACGCCGATGGCTCTATGGTCCTGCAACGACGTTAGCCCCAATAATTCTGCGGAGACGCAACTGTGGCTGCCAGCTCCCCTGAGAAACATGGTGGAGGCTAACAAGGATAATGTCATCCACATCGATGTCGAGGGGACCGACCTTCCATCGCGTATCAGACCCCACTTGCATCGCTTGCTTGCTCATAGTATCTATGAACTGCTTGACGCATCTGGCAACGACTTTGGCCAGTTTTGCCTTGTTGATCATGTGACGTTCGGAAGTATAGTCTCTCGTTGGGACTTGTTTATGACGCGGTTGGTAGCCTGGCCACTGGAGGAACATCAATCACAGAAACCAAGGACATAAAAAGCGCCAGAAAGAATTCGGACATACCTGGACTCGGATACCTATCGAAGGACCACACGAGGTGAATGCAGGCTCGTTCCCCTCAACTAAACGAGTCGACTGTTTGGACA
This sequence comes from Boletus sp. MG55, assembly GCA_003313885.1. Classification (NCBI taxonomy): domain Eukaryota; kingdom Fungi; phylum Basidiomycota; class Agaricomycetes; order Boletales; family Boletaceae; genus Boletus; species Boletus sp. MG55. The sequence continues at coordinate 8,375 of QGOI01007896.1, read as the reverse complement.
GTAGGTGTGGTATGGGTATACCCCATTCAGGTGAGTCTTGTGCGATGAAGATGACAGGTGGATGCAGGGTGGCAAAAGATACGTATCGCTCCCTGTCGCCTTGAGAGTGGGGCTGGTAGATCGTCTGCGGGACGAACTTGCGAGGCCCATTAACGATGACAGCATCCTTGCGCATAAGGTACCACAATACCACGTGCTCTGGATGTGAGCTGGATGGAATTTCCTGTCCATCGATGAGAGCAGAGACCGCCGTATTTGAAAAAATGTGCCGCATTTTGTTTCCTCGCTCGTGAATGCGCATGGTCTGGGTGCCGTCGACGACGACCTACCGCCAAAGACGGTGTCAGTAACGACTAATGAGATATTACAGCATGACACACATCGTTGCTCGAAGTTTGCTGAGCTCCATGAGCGGGAAATTCCGATGGGTTAGGGATCGGAAATGACATGGGACCGATGTGACTGGAAAGACTGTTCCACGTAGAAGAATATATAGGAGTGTGTAACGTTTGCGCTGCAGAGAGGAACCAAGGGCTCCCCTGGGGAGCTAGACTAGATCCTGTGGGGTGAAACCAAAAATCGGGAGGGCCGTTCTGCGAAGTGGCATAGGCGGGGAATGATGTACATGGCATGAATAGAGGTGCAAGCCCAGGATCCGCTTCCACGCAATGGCCGGGTAGTAACATGGCCTCCGAAACTGGGGAGAAATGATCGGCTGGTGATGTTCCAGCGTAGTTCATAGTAATAACGAGTAAGGAGCACTACACTGAGGTGTGAATAAGATGGGAGGCGTTGACTGATCGTCTTCAACGGGGGTGGACTTAGGGGCCCTTTATACACTTCGGTTGACAATATAGCATTTACACATGCTTACGCCCCACCATGAACATGAACTTGATGGGAATGCAATGAGTGTGGGATTTGTGTCGGCTGCAAGGGCCGTGAGTTGAACTCCGTGTTTGACTCGGCCTAGAAAGTCGACATGCGATGACCACCAACCATTCACCGATGGAACATTCAGGGATAGGAGGAGCAAGTCAAGCTGTACCAACACTGCCCAGTACCCACCGGATTCCAGAACCGCTGCTCTCCAAGCGCGAGTAGCCCTATGTGTCTAGGCCATGACCACATATGTCACGCGCAAACCCACAAGCTGAGTGGTTACGTTCGCTAGTATGTTCAATGACCACGGGACATGGAAGAGAACTTACTTTATTTGCTAGCGTGTTTCAGAACATCAACAATCTACTTAGTAATCCATGACGATGGGAAAGGTTTTGCGTCCGAATTTTCGGGGGAATTGTATGCCAGTTCTTGCCAGTCCTCCAGTGAACTCAGGCTTTGACGTGAAAGCTGGTGAAGACGGTATCCCATCGTACACCTTCTGTTCAATGAGATGTCTACTCACCACTAATGATCAACCCACTGAAGTATCTGAGGTTTGGACACCCTTAGTTGCGAAATGAAGGAAAGTGACGCCGCCTTCCATTCCAACATGTTCGCAATCCCACAGGGAAAGGTGGAACGGTGATTGAGTGAATAACCAAAACATTCTTTGGAACGCCAACTATCTGTGTGCGATATACACTGGATGGTCAGTTATATGCCCGGGCCATCCTGTAAATACTATTAACTGACCATCCTGTGCAACCCACATCCTGTATAGAACGAAATGTGCGGTATCATATCCCCCTTTAGCAGTCTGACGATTGCGGTTGTCTGATACACACCTAGACCCAGCAGTTCGTAGAACGTTCCAACGACTCTTGGTGCAATTTGCAAAACACGAGCACGATATGACGTGTGACTGAACGCGCTGCCTCAGGTAAGCCCGGGAAGAGAGGGAGAGAGACACTAAGCAGCAATAAAGCAGGTGAGAGGGCGGAGGATAGGCGTCTAGGCCACCAGTTTCACCCAGTGCTCATATAGAGAATCGTTGGCGCGCGCCAATGGGAGATAACTGGTGCTGTATAAGAGCGCCAAAACAACAGGAACTTGAAGCTTGGAAGGAGTCGATACCAGCCGAAACCAGCGTTATTTTGAGTGAGTCACCGTAACTGGTTCAAGGTGGTGCGCGCCTTGACCATGAACAGCCAGTGTATCTGAATCATGATAGGAAACTCATAACTCGAATCTTCTATTAGTAATTAGTACTGTATATCCTCGGACGCAGGATATTCTCCGTTGATGGGAAGAAAATGGTTGAGTGATCATGATTTAAGTACTCGTTTTTAAAATTATTGCTGATCGGCTTGTCTCAGACAAGGTATGAAAGGAAATTGTAACTCGGACAGGCGCGTGGCACACGGCGTTGGGTGGTCCTATTAATAATCGACTCGGAACATCCCGAGTATCCATTCTAGACGCCGGACATCATGTCACCCGTCTCAGACTGGATTTTGAAACAAAAAAATCATCGCGCAGCGACTATCTAACGATGGTTCCGTTCGTGGACTGGGTGGTCCGTCCTCTGGAGAAGAAGGTCGAAGACGCCTCGTATGAAGACTTTATGGACATCCGAAATATCGTGAATATATCTTGGACTCTTCGCAATTGTGAACGCTGAAGTGTTCTTTAGAAGCCTGCCATAATCAAGCTTCTCGAATATTTCCCTGGCATGGCTCGTAACGATGATTTGGCACAGACACGTCACGGTCGTAGGGTACTTACAGGCGGTGTTATTCATTTCAGCACTGCGAAGTCACAGCTCGGAGTCGTAAGCAAGACATTCATCGTATGTTGGTTATGTTCCAATTAATCTATATATTACTTCGACTACTTGGGTTCAGACCATTTTATCTACGGACCTAAATCTGAAACCATTTCGCAGTCTTGTCTGCAGTGCAGAACCTAACCATCCCTCCCTCCACCTTTAAGGGACGGATAACCTATTCTCAAAGTACGACTCTTAGCAATAGGTCGACCACAGCTGCGACTACTGGACAGTGCAGGATGAAGGTTCGGGGTCCTTATCGTGCTCTTCCTTTCTGTATCGTACTCCTTGGCACGAGCATCTTCCCGCCGTCTCTCAGCGACCAACTTTGCTCGTCTCTCAGCTGCAGCAACTTGTTGTCTTTCCGCTTCTCCGTCTTCCACCAAATATTGTGCCATCCTTTTAAGGGCATCCTGACGCAGCCACTTTCCCTCTTCCCCTCTTCTTCCTGTCTCTTGCGTTGTTCCTCGGCAGCCCTCTCTGCTTTCAGCCTAGCTTCTAGCTCAGCAATGTGACGACGATGCTCGGCCTCAGCTTCCTCGCCTTTTCTGCGTCTGGTGCTCCCCCCGAGCAATCTCCTCGAGACGTTTGGCCTCCTTGATGCACGACAAGCAAACAGAAGGCCGGCCAAGGCGGCATTCCCAAGTGATTCTATGACGACCCGCTGGATACTTGGCGCTCATTTTATACTTGCATTGTGACGTGTCGTGTGGGTCATGCAGCGTCGATGACTGATGAGGGTGGCACTTCATCGGGCATGTGTGTCCACAGGCGAGTGTGAATCCACTTGCAGAGGTGAGGGCCCGGGTCACAAGGGAGATGTATGTAACTCACCACGGTTTTGTGCAACCACCCTCCGAACGGTGACTAGTGATTGTCGAAATCGCTTGCACGCTGGAGTAGAATGGTATGATCGGGATACTTCTGGCACTTGGCGAGGAACATCTGGTAAACGTATCCCCCATTCTCAAGGAGGGTGAAGAACCGTTTCCAGCGGGATCCTCCTTTCTTGGAATGCAAAAAAGTTTGGGAGTTGCCAATCAAAATAAGGCCATCTCTAGCCCGTGAGAGGAGCAGGTTGAGACGCTCTGGTGAGTCCATGAAGCCAATGGCATTGGATTTATTCGACCTCGCGAGGCTCGCAACCACGATATTGCTTTCTTCTCCCTGATAATTATCTATGGCACAATGTTAAACCACGTTGTATTGAAAATTGTGTCCTCACCGATCATAGCCAAACCGATTCGACCTTTCTTGGCTTTCAACTCCGGTGGCGCAAAGGGAGACAAGCCAGCACGTGCAAGATCCAAGGAATCCAGATCGTTGAAAATCGGGTCATTATCCCACTTCAGAGCGTCACGTAGGCGGTGAAGTTGGCCAAGATACGCAACGATATCGTCGCCTTTGTATCCCTGTTGGGCGAGGTAGCGTACTATCTGAACACCATCTGCACCTCGTATGTGTTTTGCTTCGACGCTTTGGTGCCACCGTCTGCATCTGGTGATCATAGCCAGCCAGGATGATGACGAGCTTGTTCATGAAGTTCTCGTGGGTCATCAATCCTGCAATCTCGTCCATGGCTAGAATCTTTCGCGAAATGACCTTCGCTCAGTCGGTAAGCTTCGTCAGTGAAGAGTACCTTTCCGAGGGCTTTTCGAAAATTCCCTTCGTTTCCGGTCTCGTATACCCCACGTACTGTCCCACCAAGTCGGTCGCTGAACACTCGATCACCTCTTTGGAGGCCAAGAAACCCATGTCGTAATATACTTGACCAAGCTTCCGAGCACTAGCTATCACCACCTGCCTGGCGGTCCTTTGAACATAAAGTTACTCGGGATTTTCCAGGTACGCACATCGAGACCCTTTTCTTTCATTGCACGGGCGATCTTTTGGTACCCGTCGAGTTCCCTTGTGACCTCAGCGCAGCCCACGACGTCCGCGAACATCTTTGCGAGGTTTGCAGACACGTTCTGACTCCTATCGAAGTCAAGGTCAATGTATTGGTTTCAAACACGACCTCCATCCTTTGGGAAGCAGGAACGGCTTCTGGTACCGCGCTTCAGCCTGTCCCAACACATTTTCGACCTCTCCCGTATTGCCAAAGTTGGGGCGGTTCTTTATTCGGCTGAGCAGTTCGCGCGCCACTTCCTTGGCATTGTCCGTGGCAGACTCGGACGAGTCCTAGTCTTTGAGCTTGTATTCGAAGATTTTTATGAACTGAGGTTCCGTGAAGTCCTCGAAGTTGAATGCGTTCTCGATTGCAAATCGTCGGGCTAGTCCAGGATTGACGTTCTAAGGACGAGGGTTTCAAGATTGGTGTAAAAACAACCCATGCGGAGACGACATTACCTGGAACATTTCCTCCATCTGGTCCTTGTATCCAAGAAGAAGCACACACCGGTCTTCACAAGAGATACTTTGGATCTCAGCGATTACGCCAAGGAGGATCGTTCCGTCCCTTTTTTCCCTCTGCTTTACTTTGATAAATCCCGCTGCTGGTTCCAGCAATCATGTCATCCATTGGAAGACGTATCTGCCACTCGGGCATGTTACTTCGGGTGTCTGCACAGTGTGGCACTGGGTATGTGGCCCTGCTACATGGCGTCAGGATACTCAGTTATCAGTAGATGTCATGCCTGAAAAATATCAGTCTTGGACCTTTCGGACACCTACAGGTTAATGGATGGCCGCTCTCTCCGCCCCATCTTTCAATGTGATTCCGACCCTGATGCTGATGCTACTTGACATTACCTCAGGGCATCTCGTCATGCATCGCCTTAAAGAAGTACATGTTGTAGGCCATCTCCTTGAGAGTAAGTATTCAAGCAGGGGGATATGATGGGCGGAGCTTCGGAGTTCATACCGCCGAGCGGAATAGTCGTGTTGGTGGGTCGGCGACACAGGAACCTTTGTGACGTACCCGCTTACCCATTCTGTGCTTTCTGGACGTTGACCTCGACCGCCCAGTCATCATAACCGCTGATGGCCTCTCGGTTGTATGGATCAGGCAGATATGCCGGCCGGTCTAGTGTCTTCAATCCTTTGCGACCACAGATCACTTTACGTGTCCCAATCGCATGCCAACCGTGTTCTAACCAACTGCAAGACGCCAAGCTCAATGGTTTCCGTCAATGTTGTTCCTGCCATATGTCCTCCTGTGCCTCCCCCTGACATGACTGTTCACACAACAGTACGACCCGCGCTAGTCTTTGATCCCCAATGTCAGGGGTAAATGTGGTAAAACGATCAAGATGGACTTGAAATCATTTTCACCGCTGGTATTTCCTAGCGTGTCTCTGCTTCACATTCCCCCCTTTCCCCTGGTTGCGTGTGAACTGGACTCGCCGCTCAGACGAAAACTGTCAGATATGTGATTGTTTTTCGATATGACTTGACGGCAATCCATGTGAGGTACCTTGTTCTACCGTCATCGCACGTTCCGTCCCGCTCTTTTCCAGCGGGCGTAGCGGTACCTTGAAGACCACAGGAGGGAGAGCTCAAGGTATAAAATGTGGGTGGATTCATCGCCAATCAGCAAGAACTCCAATTCTCTCGAGTAAAACTCATCAATCAAACACCAACATGTTCATTCGCCCCTCTACTATTCTTTTCTCTGCCATTGCCCTCGCTGGGGCTGTCGCAGCTGCCCCGAACCCCGTTGCAGCTCGCGACGGCGGGAGTAGCCAGTGCGACACGGGTAGCATCCAGTGCTGCAACTCGGTCCAGGATGTGAGACCTTTCTCGTCGATGCCGGTGACTTCGGGGATACTGAAGGATCATTTTTCTTTTGACAGGTCTCTTCCAGTGCCGTCTCGCTTCTGTCTGGGTTGCTGGGACTCAGCTTGTCTGGCATCATTGGCCAGGTCGGACTTACTTGCTCCCCGCTCACCGCGATTGGGATTGGCGGCACCAGTTGCACGCAGCAGCCTGTTTGCTGCACTGGAAACAATTACGTGAGTCCATGCCGTCGCCCGGATTCGCTTGTATGTTTTCTGAGGCAGACTCGAATGTTCGTAGAGCGGTCTCCTCGTTGTCGGTTGCTCTCCCATCACCTTGTGATTTCTCGAACTCGATGGTCTCGTGTCATTTGTAAGAAATGGGCCGTGATGCTTTCTCGGTCAAGGTTCTATATGTGGTTTGTAGATTGTCGTATGGGGCTATAGAAATGAGACGTTCTGAGTTTATGCAACTGCCAGTGCTCTTTCGGTGTCGAGTGGCGTTGAACTTACATTGAAAACCTTGGGTTGAACGACGCCGTTCGACTTGTTTGTGTATGAACGGAAAACTCGCTGTCTGCGTGTTGTGCCACCGAACCGATACTTAGGGACCGCAGAGTGATCTGTCAGTGTCTCGGAGTTTCATTTGGTGGTTATGTGACGATCCTTCAAGCAGTCATGTCCTCCCAATCTGGGACAGTCCGAAACCACTAGAGATGTGGTCCCGTCCGTCCGACCTTGTCGCGCGCCAATCTCGAACGACAAGTTATCAAGCGCCGGTCCGTGCTGAGCACAGTGAGTAGGATGCATGCCTCTTTGTGAAACAGCGCAAATGTCCTTTGCATGACCTACCTGAGCCTTATCAGCTTGATGGCGAGTTCAACGATACTAGCAAGGGATTGATCCCGGATTTGGTGTGTTGTCGCAGCCCATCGCCAGTGAAACGCGGCGATCTCTGCGATTGCATTTGTGGACGTCGCCCCGGGGCAGGGTCTGATCTTGGAGGGGGACGCAGAAGAGCTGGACATTCGACTCGAAGTGTTTCACTGCCTCACATCCCATGGAGCAGGAAATTTGACTTTTGTCTGTCTTGGGGAGAGTTTCCAACGGGTGCTGCTCTCAAAAGATGCGTGTCCCCCATGGAAAAGTAAAGCCATGAGAAACGCATATTTTGCCGTCAGCCTTGATACGAGAGGACGGTCTTCATTATGTGTGTGCCCCATTGACAGTGTTGAAAACAACGTTTTTGTTCTCCTGCGCCGAAAACCTGATTTGGCGGCACAACAAAAAAAAAGAAATACATAGTGTTGGCCCCGATCTAAAAATATCATTATACGTATGTTTGCGAACTTCCCGCTCGTCGAACGAACGAGGAACGCGTTCGAGATGTCCTTGCACCCCGATGCTCTACACGATCGCCCAACTCCAACTCCGGACATGCCGTCAAGGGTGCGTCGGGTGCGACGACATCTCGAGGGCGTTCCTGATTTTCGTCTTGCGTGGATGAGACGAGTGGCATGCGGGCGGCGTTAAAACCATATACACACTCTCGTCAGGACGTGACTGAGCGGGCGTCGTTCGCAAGGTACTGCATGCTTCGATGATGTGGGGGTGGATGGGTGTGCTTGGTGTGGTGGGGAAGATGACGGTGGCTAGGACTACGTCCCCGAGTTTGCGACGTAGCCGTTCGAGTTTGGTGCGTCGGTGGAGCGAATCAGAGCGTGCTTCCGATGCGGAGGACCGTCATGCGCTGGCAGGACTCGGAGCGTTTGACACAATGGACAGCACCAGCTGCGGTGCGTCTTGGGGTGGTAGTACACCGTGACGGGCTCATCACGGACATGGGTGAGTGGGGTGCATCGACGGAGGGGCCGAAGAGCTTGAGAAGTGGTGAGAGGTGGGAGAGGTTGCGTCAGGTCGACATAGGGGATCAGGGAAGGAATCTG
>QGOI01007879.1:0-20421 GCA_003313885.1 Boletus sp. MG55 | reverse complement strand
GTTCTGAATTATGGTCTATGACGAGGATGTGCGCGATTTCGTGGGCGAGCGTGAGGAACCTGAACGTTCAAACAGCCTTGTCAGCCAGTATCACAGAATGCAAACGAGATGGAATAGACCATGATGACAGAGCTTGTTGTTGCTTGCCTTTCTTGACATCCTGGTAGTCTTCAAGGGATCCTCAGCTCGATCGCTGTTCAAGTCGGGTTGTACTCACGCCATGCTTCGAAGTATCGAAGGTTTAGGTATAGGATACCTTTGCAGTTGAACGCAATACACCCGGTAGTGGCGTTATAGAATATGCGACATGATCTCATGGAGAGTTCGCAAATCTTGGCAATGGGAGTGATGACGCGCACGAAATGACCGAGCGGTTCTTGCATGCGTTCCATGAACGTATCAACATCACGAATGCCTATTCGAAAGGGTGGTTTGCATTCAGTATACAAACATAAAGGGGATTACCTTGACCGGTACAGACATCCACGTTTCCCACTTGTCCTAGCCATCTCATAATTAGGAAGAAAAGAGACAACGAGCTACGAACTCACCAATCCGCCGCAAATTCTCAATCGGTTCAGGAACGTCACAGTAGCCATTATTCAAGAATTTGATCATATCCTTATCGGTATGATGATGGAGTTGCATCCGTTTTCTAGCTTGAATTGATTTCTTTACAGTAGATTCTGTCTGACTCATCAGTCAGAAAAAGTCAGCTTCGATTGTTTATGACTCACGTATGTAACTTCGAGGCATCACCCGACGCGGATCCCTGGAAGAGCAGCTTAATACGAAACGGCGTATTAAAATGTATGTTGCTCACCTATCGTGGGCAGATGAATTCGACTTTTCTTGGCTTTCAGCTCCGTTGGTGCAAAAGGGGATAGGCCAGCGGGTACAAGATCCAAGGAATCCGGGTGGTTGAGGATCGGGTCGTTATCGCGCTTGAAAGCGTCACGGGAAAGGTGAAGCTGGCCAAGATACGGGGTGAGGACGACGATGTCGTCGCTTTCGTACCTTTGTTGGACAAGGTAGTGTACGATCTTGAGCGCCATCGTACCTGTTTTGCTTTGATGCTTTGGTACCACCGTCCGCACGGTCGCCAATGAGCGAGTTATCATCTTCGATCTACAAAGCTAATGTTTGATTATACTCCGCGGATATCGGATCGTTGATAGGTCGAGGGAGCATCAGCAAGGTCTGGGTAAGTGAGCTCGCGGACGATCGGAACTGGACGGACAAATCGAATTGAACTGAGGACAGACCGTGAGCACTCTCGATGATTGCATCCAAGTATACCATTGGGTCACCGGGCCTGAGCGCAAAGCCAAGAGTGGCACCACGAGGAGCAAGTTTGACTGACCCAGACACAACATCGAGGTCCGAGGAATCGTTTTTTCAGCCTGGAAACTTGACTGGCATTCGGAGGAGCAGGATTCATGGGAAGATTTGTCAAGCAAGTGGAGGAAGTAAACTCCAAATCCGAGCGAGGACGACTGGCACTGATCTCACACGATCGCACGATGCCTTGACCCGGATGTCAATTGGCCTAGTGTCACGTGGCTGCCACTGTGGCAAGCCTCGACGGGCCGACTCGGGCGACTGTCCCTCGATCATTCTCGTCCGCCCAACCGCCGCAAAAACTCTCCCACTGACTCGTCCACCGACACTTCCTCCCAATACGACCCTCATTCGAGATCCATCTCCCCCCTGGTGCCCCGGTCCACTCGACACTTTCGAGTCCTCATCCGTTTCAAGTGTGATGTCGCCTCATTTCCCATCACCATCTTTCGTGTTGACCTTCGTTTCACCAGCCACCGTTATCAGCCAAAAACCTCCCAAAATGTGCTCCATATTTCTTCCCTTCCAACTCATACAACTCTGTCCTCCCCCGCATGTGTACAATTTTTATACAGCGGCGCACGAGATCAATTGAGAGTTTAAACCCATCAAAGTCTCTGATGGTGATATCAGTTTACGCAATGGAGCCTTACAGTCTTGTCCAAGCACCCTGTATGCGCTTCCATATCCGACATTGTTGTATACTCTCCCAAAGGTCCTACCCCTGCCATTCTCAAAGTTACAACTCGGTTTAAGAAAGCCGTCGAGCAGGAGCAATTGGACTGATGGGTTCAAACTGGCTTTCACCACGAGGCGCACGGCCAGGATAATCAAGACACGCACTCGACCCCTATAGGCTTTCTCAATACAGCATCTATATCCTTGAGGCGGCGCGGAGCAGTTGGAGCGTGGTCATCCCTGGCTCATCATCAGGAAAGACGGCGAATGGGCGAGAGACTGCGAACAGACTATCCCAACACGGACAGAGAGAATTTGGTGGTGGCGTAACGCATGGGCATGACCTCACGGAGGCGAACGACGGACAGCTCGTTGGTGAACTCGAAATCTAGGCAAATTTGGCGGTAGAACAACCTGAACGCTTGCCTGCGGTTGTTCAGCCTACCACGGATTCTGTTCCTTCACTGTACCAGTCATCTCCAGCAACCGTGACCATCAATACAGGTATACAAAGTTGTAAGCGCTCGAGCACTATCGACTTTGATCAGCGCGAAAAACACAAAATGCATCATCTCACATGCGCTTCCGAAATCCTGTCCGTGTGGGGCAGTGATGACAGGGATGTGTAAGCGGTATGTGATTTCTTACCCTCGTTGCTCTGCTCATGCATGGTGCCGTAGGACGAAGCTTCTGGCAGCACGACGACGACCTATTGGGATCCAAATGCTGCTCAGGGAATGGAAATGGCGTTCCACTGTGGAACCCCCCTTTGAGACAGAGGATGTACATACGACCACCTCCTGGGTCCGGTTTTGTCACTCACCCGACTACTTCTCTATACATGGATCCGTTCGCGGATCCTTATATCCCCATGATTCCGAAAGACCCTCTTTGTTCAACATACACGAATGACCTCTCGTATGGTCTCGGTTCTGATATCTGCATCGAATGCCACAATGGACCTTCCATCTGGGGGTCATCCACGAGTCGCGGAGGAACATGTGCGGATGGTGGAGGTAGAATGGGTCGAAGGGTGGCATCGGCACTGGGAACAACAAAGTTGGTGTCCGTCTTGACCCCTCTATTCCTTTAATTCCGTCGACACCCAAAGCTAACCCATTCTATGCTCGACCACCTCTAGGTACAATTCTCGTCCGCCACCACACCCTTCCGTTATCATTCGTTTCCCCTTCCCAAGTTCTCCGCAGGCAACGACCGCGGGCTTGAACGCGCTGCTCCCCGTGATCAAGTTTTTGGAGAGAATGGTCACGCCAGGAGAGCTTGGATATTTGACGAGCATGAGTCCTGGTGTGGGGGGTGCGAGTGGTAACGGAATACCCACTACACCCCCCAAAAGCACATATACTACCCTCGCCGCGGTTACCCACACCAGAATCGAGCGAGAGCAGAAGCGGCTGGATCACGTCTCACGTGCCTGTGCCCGGGAGCAGTGACGAATACCCAATCGACGTACGGAAAGGCGATCCAAGCGAAGCAACAACCCCGGCACCTCCAACATACCGACCCCGTCCATTATAGGTCTTGTTAGATTCGGTGATGGATACACAGAATAATCGGTGCCTGCGTTTTGTTTACTAATGGCTGTGAGGGGGATTAGGTTTAACAGGGACGTATCTGGGGATGCAGGTTGGAATGCACACTCACACTCATTCCTACGTTCGCTGACTGACTTGGGCACAGGTCATCAATCGCCGATCTTTTCTTGTCTATCAATCCGAGATCTCCTTGTTGAAGAAGGTTGAAGCTCGATTGGGTGTAGTGAATCTCATTCCGCTCGTGGTACCAGCATGGAGATATCCAGCAAGGGCTCGCTGGGACGCCTGCACCAGCAGGTGACTACCTGCTCCTCCCAGCAACAATACTAGTGATCATCGACCGCACGTGTCGACGATCAACTACTCCCGTCGTGCCTCTGCCTGTGGTGTCGACCACGCACAAGGGAGTTGAGGCGATCTACTGGGGAAAACACGTTGCCGTCGTTCATGTCGGATCATCAGACGTAGGTTCGATGATACGAGGTTTGTTGGGGTTTCCCAAGTCGTGTGCTCCCATTTTTGTACCTCGGAAACCTGTATGTGGTTTCAGATGTTATGACAAGTGACGCGCTAAGAGTCATATACGCAGAAACCAGGCTTCGAATGTATACATACTTCACGCTCTCGGAATCACGCACGTTGTCTCCGTTGGTGAATGTACACTTGTATCCCCACAGGCATGCCCCACGAATCCCGCTTCCCCCACACTCACCGCGGGGCAACGCTCCGGAAATCAAAGGGTCCCTCTAGATCGAAGAGCCCAAAGGACGGGTCAAAGTCCTTGACATCAAAGGGGTTTTCGACTATGGCATTGCCACGCTCGAACCGCAACTACACCCGATTGTACATGGATAAAAAAGGCGCGTCTCGTGGGGGGTCCCGTGTTCATGCACTTCCGGGTGGGCGTGCCTCGGAGCGCGACGGTGACGATCGCGCATGTGATGCAACACCTCGGGTTGAGTTCAGTCGAGCGTATTTTGACATGCGAAGTCGCCGATTGTCGCTGTTGATCCAGCCCAACATGCGGTTGTTGTACAATCTGTTGGGGTGGGAGGTGAGGCTGGCGAGGAAACGGGCGGGCGGGGACGAGCCTGGCCGGTTGAGGGAGGAGTTGGGGCGGGTGCTGAGCTGGCCGTGTTTTGCGAGGGAGGTGCATGCGTTGAACGAAAAGTATTTGGGTTGAGGGGTGCGTTTTCTTCTTGTCGTTTCTCTTCCTCTTGCTGTTCTTTCTTCTCTTTATTTTGTTGTATTTTTTTTTTCCATACAGTGAACGTGCACGTCGTACCTGTCTGCTACATGCATACACGCACATCCCCGTGACGACTGTCTTTCTCTCGTCTGCCTTCTCCTTCTTCCCTTGTCTGTCCTGTTTGCTCGTCTTACGCAACGCGAGTCGTTGATACATGCACGCATGCATTCGTCGTCGACGGTTCATATGCTATGGCGGCGTTCATTCTTCTTTGTTTTCGTCTTTGGCTTCAAGATGGACATCTTGATGCTTTGCGTCTTCGTGTATATCAATTCACATATTGCTTGTGTGTGATGACCAGTGCGATGCAGTCGTCATATTTGTCGCAGTAGTTCTGGTTTCCGCTCCAACTCAGATCCAACTCTACGACTTGCATAACAACATATGAAGGGAGCGGTCACATTCTGAAAGAGCGAACACGACGAGGGAAAGATACAACATGACGTGCTCAATCGTGACCACTCGGAACCGCCAGTTCCTCATCGTCAGCTACAAAGCCTTGAGGTGCTGCAACTCGACCTAGATCTCCAACTTGTAAATCTCGTTCTCGAGTATCTGCTTCTTAGATCACCTCCATCCCTCCTTCGCATTGGCGCTGGCTCTCTGCGTACGTTTCGGTGTGGAGCCAACGTTGGAGGTCACTCTTCAAGTTGGCCTGATCGTCCGTGGTCATGTCGAGTTGCTCTCGATGGAATTCCATGATATCCACGATGGCGTTGAACGCGTGAATGCAGTCATCTGGCGACTTCTCTGTATCATCCTAGACGTGGGCTGTCAAAACGACGATGGTGCGAACGTGGCAATGGAACGCAGGCGAGGACGTGCGTGGAGGTGTACAGTAATCAGTACGAGCAGGCCCCGGTCTCGGATGCCTAAATGATGACATGGGGACGGTGGATGAAAACATACCGTGGACGTTTGATTGATGTAGCGTAAGGAGCGAATCTTGCCAGGGGCCCCTTCCTTCCCTTGCCATGCTGAGACGGACGGAGGTCAAGGTGCATGGATGGGAGGTTCAGCTACCGTACGAAGGACGAGTCTGCTTAGGACGGGTCCTCGTTGTCGCCGGCTATGTCCGAATCAGGAGTCGTATCATGTGGTCCAGCCTTGCGGGAGACTGGTCAAAGCAACGTCTTCATCAAGAAGCTGGACGAGCAAACCGACTGCTACAAGGTATTTCAGGGTCACAAATGGTTCGCCATGGAATCAGTGATAGTAGTTAGCTAGTACTCTGGCAATGTTGCTCGGGGCTTGAGGCTGGGTTCACAAATGGCTATCATAATACAACCCATGATGGTTTGATACAGGCTTACCAGCTAACTTCAAGCCGGGTTGAGCATATGATAATAAAAGTCGGCAGAGTTATCCGTCGTGCAGTGTACGCGTTACATCCAATCACTATACAATTTGTAGCTACCAAAATTATCTTTCCTCGCTGGACATCATCAGGGATCGATCAATCAGTGAGCGCTTTCTTCAACTGTATGGCATGCCTGTGTATCAAAGTAGCTTCCTCAAGATCACCAAGGTCACCGAGGTGCTCGAAGCGAGTCAGGAAGCAGTGTGTGAGATTATTCAAATGGCGAGGTTTGTCTCGGTGACCATCTGGGATAAGATGGAGAGCTTCCTTGTGCTTCGAAAACGCTTGCTCAAGGTCGTTCAGCTGGCCGCCGTAATCAGATTGAGCGGCAGAGGAATCCTTCAGGTTCTTCCGACCATGCAATTTGTGAGCGTGATCATCCGGACCAAGCTGCACAGCTTCCCTGTGTGTGGAAATCGCTCGCCCAAGGTCATTGAATTGACCGAGGTGCGTGAAACGAGTTCTGAAACAGATGGCAAGGTTGTTGAGATGACGAGGTTTGTCAGAGTGGCCATTAGGAGTGAGTGTTATAGCTTCCTCCAGCCTCCGAATCCCGCCCTCTAGATCACTCAGCTCGCCGAAGCGCCTAAAACGAGTGAGAAAAGTGGTGGCAAGGTTGTTTAGATAGAGAGGTTTAACAAAGGAGTTGCCAAAGTTGGTCGGATGGCTAGGTTTGTTAGGGTGATCCTCAGGAGTGAGATGTATTGCCTCCTCCAACATTGAAATGGACTTGTTGATGTCCACGAGGACACCGAGGCGTTGAAAACGACGAAATAACGAGTTCCCGAGGTTATTCAACCAAGCTGGCTTGTCGGGATGGCCATCGGGAATGAGATCAACTGCCTCCTCAACCATCGAAATCGACTGGTCCATGTCCACAAGTTCACCGAAGCACTCAAAGCGACAAGATAATGAATTCCCGAGGTTGAACAGCAGAGCTGGCTTGCAAGGATGGCCATCGGGAGTAAGACGGACTGCCTCTTCAAACATTGAAATTGACTTCTGCATGCTCGCAAGGTCACCGAGGCGCTGAAAGTGACTCAATAATGAGTTCCCAAGGTTGTTCAACAAAGCTGGCTTGTTGGCATGGCCATCGGGAGTGAGACGGACTGCCTCCTCAAACAAGTAAATCGACATGTCTATGTCACCAAGGTCACCAAGGCGCTGAAAGCGACGAGATAACGAGTTCCCGAGGTTGGACAACCGAACTGACTTGTAGGGATGGCCATCGGGAGTGAGACGGAGTGCCTCCTCAAACATCAAAATCGACTTGTCAATGTCCGCAAGGTCACCGAGGTGCTCAAAGCGATGAGCTAATGGGTTCCCGAGGTTGGACAACCAAGCTGGCTTGTCGGGATGGCCATCGGGAGTGAGACGGGCTGCCTCCTCAAACATCGAAATCGACTTCACCATGTCCGCAAGGTCACCGAGGCGCTGAAAGCGACTCAATAATGAGTTCCCGAGGTTGGACAACTGAGCCGGCTTGTAGGAATGGCCATCGGGAGTGAGACGGACTGCCTCCTCAAACATCGAGATCGACTTGTCCATGTCCGCAAGATCACCGAGGCGCTGAAAGCGACTCAATAATGAGTTCCCGAGGTTGTTCAACGAAGCTGACTTGTCGGGATGACCATCGAGAGTGAGACGAACTGCCTCCTCCAACATTGAAATGGAGGTGTCAAGGTCCGCAAGGTCACCGAAGCGTGCAATGCGACTCAATAATGAGTTCCCGAAGTTGTTCAACCGAGCTGGCTTGTCAGGATGACCATCGGGAGTGAGACGGACTGCCTCATCAAACGTTGAAATGGACCTGTCCAAGTCCGCAAGGTCACCGAGGCGTTCAACACGACTCAATAATGAGTTCCCAAGGCTGTACAACCGAGCTGGCTTGTCGGGATGGTCATTGTGAGTGAGACGGACTACCTCCTCCAACATTGAAATGGACTTTTGCATATCCGCAAGGTCACCGAGGCGCTGAAAGCGACTCAACAATGAGTTCCCGAGGTTGGACAACCGAGCTGGCTTGTCGGGATGACCATCGGGGGTAAGACGGACTGCCTCTTCAAACATCGAAATGGACTTCTCCATGTCCGCCAGGTCACCGAGGCGCTGAAAGCGACTCGATAATGAGTTCCCGAGGTTGTTCAACGAAGCTGGCTTGTTGGCATGGCCATCGGGAATGTGGCGGATTGCCTCCTCAAACATCGAAATGGACTTCTCAATGTCCACAGGGTCACCGAGGTGCTCAAAGCGACTCAATAACGAGTTGCCGAGGTTGTTCAACGAAGCTGGCTTGTTGGGATGGCTATCGGGAGTGAGACGGACTGCCTCCTCAAACATCGAGATGGACCTAGCCATGTCCGCAAGGTCACCAAAGTTCTCAAAGCGACGAGATAATGAGCTCCCAAGGTTGTTCAACCAAGCTGGCTTGTCGGGATGACCATCGGGAGTGAGACGGGCTGCCTCCTCGAACACCGAAATTGACTTGTCAATGTCCGCAAGGTCACTAAGGTTCTCAAAGCGACGAGATAATAGGGTCCCAAGGCCATGTAGTACTGCAGGCCGGCGAGGATCCGAATCTGACAAACCCATCGACATAACCCGTGTCTTCAGTATTAACTCCTCCTCCTCAGCATCAGTGCTGTCTGTCTGTGAGATTTCAGACTCCATGGTGTGAATCGACACAGGAATCTCGGCGATGTGCAGTGCGAGGCATGCTGCTCGATATCCATAGCTTTCCACCGGGGAGAACTCCACCACCCTGGAGAGTAAATCCTTCGCTGCTGTCCTGTCCGCTTCGTCGCCTTGTCTCTGGAAACGGGCCAGAAGAGCAAAACTGAGGTCGAGTGTTGTTGCGCAGTGATCCGAATGACTACTGCTGCGAAGCCGGAGCGCATCTCGATACAGTGTGATCGCCCCATCTAACTCGATGGAGGCATTTTCGGCTTGACAGTGTATAAATCGCACAGTGGCCAAGTTAAATAGTACAGCAGACCGATCGGCATGGTCTGGGGGGCACATGTCCCGGACATGCTCGAAGCACGTGATAGCCTCGTCGAGATCCCTTTGGTGCTGGAACTGGCGGTAATGTAGTAGAGCAAGATGTCCGGCATCAGTGAGCTGTGCCAGCTGCCTCGTTGCGTCTAACTCTAATAGCTATTGTCATAGGTGAGGACGTGTCAATGACGGGATTGACGGGTTACTTACGTCAAGTGTTGTTGTTGATTCATTGAGGTCGCGAATGCGACGTTCGGTGAAGATTCTGAGTGATGAACAAGATGGAAAAACCTCGTCCATCTCAACCAAAAACCTGATAGCTACAACGAGATGTGAGAGGGTGGGCATAGCAGTGGTGGGGTGACTCACGCTGGAGCTGTTCATCTCGATCGAGCAAGTGTCCCGCAGTGGTCTCAAATTGGCGAAGTAATTCACCCTTTCCGACCCTCGGTCCAAGCTCGAAGGATGCATAGATCTTAAACGAAATGGAAGATGATCGCTCTGATGGCCTTGGACCTTGTTCAGTAGAAGTAGTGTACAGAGACGGTAGTGACTCACAGAAGGATCTCTTCATCCCATTCGACCACGTCCTTCCCAACCAACACGGGCTTGTTCGATGTTTCCGTGGTCTTGCCATCGATTTCTACAACAACGTAGAAGCCTGCCGGGATGCGACGGAGGCCAGACACAACATCTGTGGCATGGATGTCTGTGCAGGTGTGTTAACTATGTCTCACATGTAGTATACGTTACAACGTACGAGTTACAAAGAGATGTTCGCGTCCGTTTTCTTCGGTAGACGAGCACGGTTCCGGATCGTCTGATTCCTTTCGTTTCTGAGCACGTTGTGGTTGCGGGCCAAAGGCTAAGGGAGAGAGCGGAGTGTCTGCATTCATGGTTGCGAAGGATAGAAGGAAAGTCGAGTTCTGAGCAGTACAAGGTCGCAGTGACTAGGCTCTGGTTGGTGCCGCCCTAATACAGTACGTAAGCCGAGGCTGGCGTTAGGTTTGGGGTCTATCATGATGCGTGAGAAGCAAAGTGGCTCACCTTTCAACCGTTTTCTTAGCGTTCCGCTCCCGGGCCAGCGTAGTCCTTGATGGACTGGCACGCCCGGGAGTCCGTGGAGCAAAAAAAATGGGACGGACTCAAAGTGGAACGCGTCCAGCTAGTTCTGAGGCTGATGATCTCATTCACTAGTTTAAGAGGTCTGGTATCGACGTTAGGCCCCCGTACTTTCAAGCATTCTACAAATACTCCTCCCTTATCACAACTACAGTCTGTCAATCACAACGAACGGCAATAATTCATTCACTTCCATCCGGGAAACATTAGTACATCGACTGAGCAAAGCACACTACGTTGAATCTCCTGCCAGCTACACGACTACTTCAAACTGAGTCAGACCCTAGGAACTGCGAGAACTCGTCGATATGCACTTCACAGATTGCCGAAAACCAAAACTCATGTTCTGAATTATGGTCTGTGACGAGGTTGTGCGCAATTTCGTGGGCGAGCGTGAGGAACCTGAACGTTCAAACAGCCTTGTCAGCCAGTATCACAGAATGCAAACGAGATGGAATAGACCATGATGACAGAGCTTGTCGTTGGTTACATTTCTTGACATCCTGGTAGTCTTTCAAGGGATCCTCAGCTCGATCGCTGTTCAAGTCGGGTCGTACTACTTACGCCATGCTTCGAAGTATCGAAGGTTTAGGTATAGGATACCTTTGCAGTTGAACGCAATACACCCGGTAGTGGTGTTATAGAATATGCGACATGATCTCATGCGGAGATCGTAAATCTTGGTAATGGGAATGATGACGCACACGAAATGACCGAGCTGTTCTTGAATGCGTTCCACGAATGTATCAACATTACGAATGCCTATTCGAAAGAGTGGTTTGCGTTCCATATACAAACGTATCGTTGAAACGGGGATTACCTTGACCGGTATAGACATCCATGTTTCCCACTTGTCCTACTCATAGTTAGGAAGAAAAGAGACGACGAGCTACGAACTCACCAATCCGCTGCAAATTCTCAACCGGTTCAGGAACGTCACAGTACTAGCCATTATTCAAGAATTTGATCATATTCTTATCGGTATGATGATGAAGTTGCATGCGTTGTCTAGCTTGAATCGATTTCTTTACAGTGGATTCTGTTCGATCAGTCAGAAAAAGTCAGCTTCGATTGTTCATGACTCACGTATGTAACTTCGAGGCATCACCTGACGCGGATCCCTGGAAGAGCAGCTTAATATTATATTGGTTATTTCATGGCCAAACTTACCAAGGAGACGGGGGAGGATGCCAGTCGTAGTATCAGGCGGCTCGACGCTCGACACAATCCTGCGAATTACAACACGAACCGCATCATGGACATCGTTCGCGACCTTAGTGATGGTGAGAGACAGCTTTGAAGATAAAGTAGGTGAACCCGGCGCAGCATCACTGCTTCCAAGCAAGGAGGACTTATTCGTAGTGGGTTGAGCACATGCAGCCACCAGATCAGGGTCCGTATCTGTCACGGCGACCTGTTCCGTAAAATCGATCACGGGAAGCCCAGGGCCCCCGGCGCGGCTGAGCTGGACGGGTTTACTGCGCCAGTCAACTCCCGGTCCTTGCGACATCGCCGGCACTGGCGAACCTGGTCGAGTGCGAACTACAGCATAACTGTTAGCCTCCCATTGTTCGATTTAAGGAAACTGAACTGACTCGGATAGCCTCTTCTCTCTAAAACATCAGTGTCCTTTGAAAGGCATGTCGTGGGGAATTCAGCGTCGCGACGATTTTCGATGCCAAGCAATATGTACCCTCAGGCTCAGGCTGCACAGCGAGACCGCAAGTCTTCCAGGCTCCTTCAGTGTCCGAAATAGCCAGAAGGGGTAGACCACTTACTTGAACATGGTTGACTGATGGCTTGTGATCAGCGACAGGGAAGGTCATCATCTCCATCGCAGTGCAGGCTGCCCAGAAAGCCTACAAAACCTCATGGGGACTCAAGGTTTCTGGCACGGAGCGGGGGAGGCTCCTGTTCAAGCTGGCTGACCTTATGGAACAGCACATTGAACGGTTCGCTGCTCTGGATGCCCTTACAGGCACACCATTAGTGAGGTGCTACGCTGGTTGGGCAGACAAAATCAATGGAAAGACGATCGAGGTGGGCTTGGTGGTCGACACAGCTTCCCTGACTCGCTTCCTACAGACGCATGACAAGAAGTTGTCCTACTAATACTCGCCACGAACCCATCGGTGTTGTGGTTCGTTTTCCGTTCCTTTGTCTTCCTCTAGCGCATCATCTTTTCACAGGGCCAAATCATCTCATGGAACGTACCAAGAGTCAGAAAGCTTTCTTTCTCGCTCATATATTTTACTAACCCCGTCCGAACAGTGTTCTCCCTCTCCCTTAAGATCGCTCCTGCCCTTGCAACAGGCAACACCGTCGTCCTCAAACCCTCCGAGATATCATATCTCTTTCCGCTCTTCTCTTCACGACTCTCATCGAGAAAGCCGGGTTCCCTCCGGGTGTCATCAACATCGTTAATGGGTACGGTGCCACTGCCGGTCAAGCCATCTCCGAACACCCTATCATTGGCAAAGTTGCATTCACTGGCAGCACGCTCACGGGTCGCAGGATCATGGAAGCCGCTGCCAAAAGCAACCTCAGGCTCGTCACGTTGGAACTTGGAACTCGGGGGAAAGAGTCCCAACATCATCTTTGACGATGGCGGTCTGGGACCGTCAAGTGGGCTATTCACGGGATCTTGCGTAATTATCCCCTCTCCGGTTTCGTGGCCAGAATTTGACGTCTTGTTTTCGTAGCTTTAACCACGGACAGAATTGCCCTGCGGGGTCGCGGATATTCGTACAAGAGCGGATTTACGACGAGTTCCTCAAACAGTTCACAGAGCAAGTGCTTGCAATTAAAGTTGGCGACCCGTTCGAGGAGGAAACCTACCAAGGGCCACAAGTGCCCAAGACGCAATTTGATGTACGTCCTTCCGTTCCCTCGGTATTGACTTGTTCCCATTAGTTTTGTTGACTCGGAATCAGCGCATCATGGGCTACATCGAATCCGGCAAAGTTGAGGGCGTAACAGTGCATATAGGTGGAACCAAATTGGGAACGAAGGGTACTTTATCCAGCCGACCATCTTCACCGAGTGTCAACCACACATGAAGATCGTCCGGGAGGAGATCTTTGGGCCCGTCGCGTGCGTCCTCAAGTTCCAGACCGAAGAGGGTACGTATGCTGTTGTATGCACCCTGTTGGCCCTATCCCCCTGTTTCACATGCCATGGCGCTAAATCACTCATGATACTTCTACATGATCGTGCAAGCCAACAGCACGACGTACAGTCTTGCAGCCTCGGTATTCACGAGAGATATCGACAGAGCGTTGCGCGTTGCGCATGCCTTAGAAGCGGGCAACATGTGGGTTCGTGAACTTCTCCTCGTACATTCCTTCCCACCTCCGCCTGGTCCTTTGCTTGAATGCTACTAACGCACACCAACACGATGACAGGTCAATTGCTCCAACCAGGCTGAAATTCAGATGCATTTCGGTGGGTACAGGCAGTCGGGCATAGGAAGAGAGCTGGGCGAGTGTGCATTGGGGAACTACACCAACGTAAAGGCGGTACACGTCAACCTCGGTATCAGGCTGTAAAAGGTCAAGGACGTGAGACTTGTATAATTACATGTATGTATGAGTATCTGAGATGCGCATATAAGGAGGGCCACAAGGATGTGAATCGGATATCGACCCACGATCATCGTCGCATAGCAAACGAAGATAGATCACACTACATGAGTGTGACTCAGCATAAGCCTGTAGCAATGTGAGGCTTTCGTCCGAGCCCTTGAAGCTTTGAAGCTTGAATGGCCTACAGTCTCGAGCTTATCCCTGAGTACGATGCTTCATAAACCAACGTGAATAAAAGGAACCCAAGACAAGAACGGTGCACCAGAGTCGCGAAGCCGCTCGGTCGCGTGGTGCAACGCTTCTGCAGCCTCCGAAAGAGGCTTATGTAAACGTCCTCCGCGACCCTCGGTGCATCGTTGTCCGTGATCGACCACATCGTTGCGATGACGCCCCTGTACCCCGCAAGAAGCATTCGCGCCGCGATATGGATAGATTCTTCGGTGATTTTCGCGTCTCCCGTTGCAGTTTGGCATGCGGAGAGGGAGGCGAGACCCTCACGAGGACGCGACAATCCAACGATGTTTGAAACCTTCAAACGTCTGCCATGAGCGAGTAAGAGGCCACTGTCCAAGGGATTCGAGCGGTCTTGCGTGCCGTGACATGCGAAATGGACCCAATGCGACTCCTTCATCTTTTCCAAGACGTCCTCGACAGTCCCATCCACCTCCTGGAACCCTCCGAACGGCGACGAAGATGCCAGTCTCCTGATGACTTCCGTTTCCTTTTGCACGCCGACGAGGCGAACTTGCCCGTCGGTGCTCGGCTGACGGACAGCGAGCAGGCAAACGTGACTTGACGTTGCCTGTGAGTCTTGCTGAGGTGGAAGCTCAAGTGCGCTCATCGTAGGGATGTAGGAAGAAATAACAAAGTCTGAAAGTTTGGGGCCCGGATTGGTCGTACCGTAATGACCTGCTGCATGGATCGGAGGAAATGAGAATGGACCGGTTGCGCACCAGAAGACGCGAGCGATTTTAGGGCCCGACGTCTATGGTTCGTCCAACAATCAACATAAAAAATGCCATTAGTTTGGGGTTCACATACCGAGAAAGCGAGAACTTCAAGAATTGGGCCAACGACTTTGTCCCATAGGTACGGTAAAATGGATCCGAACACTTCCTCAGGATTCATACCTTGAATCCTTGCACCTCTGTCTGACATGTCACGTAGGATGACGCGGTCATTAAGTGTGGGCAGCTTGCCCAGCCGTAGCTGTATGCCTGCAACTTGATCGTGATTAGTGTTCGAAAGTGGGATGTGGACGACACGTTCCGAGCCCGGCATCACAACCAGTGCATCACAACCATGTTTGCTAGCATTAAGAAAAACAATAGGCTCCGAATGTGCCAAAGGAGAAAGTTGGTCAATCTTCCTCGGAAGTAGGAACCGCTCAAAGCCAGGTAGGGCACGTATTTCTGAAAGGAGCCTCTCTCACGAGAGAGCAAGTGCATGGTGTTGTTGGGCCCGCTCCTCCAGCGATTCGTCCTTGATCCTCGAGTGGCTCGTGAACTCATTGACTGTAGCTCTGTCCCGAGCGGTAGCATGCTCAAGGTTCTGCGAAATGTGCTCAAATTGAGCAGCAAGTTCGGGATGTGAGATACGGAGGTCGTCGATGGGAGTGCGAAGTTGTAAAAGCTGACTCCACACGACGGAGCGACCCCGCTCAAGTCACTCGACGGCCAGTTCCGGCCTATTCACTTTGAGAGCAGAGGCAGCAGCGTCACACGCTGCGCCTGCAGCTTGGAGAAGTTGATGGTAACGATCGTGAAGAGGCAATCCAATCCATGCTAATTGTGGAAGAAGGTGAACAGCGACCATGAGAAGAGATTGAGAATCATGTTGCAGAAGGCGAACACACTAGATCCAAAGTTGGGATGCTCGAAAGTGATTGGCAGATGGACCTGTGTAGGAACAAGCTGCTTGAGAGGAATATAATATGGCTGGGGGAAGATCAGAGCTTGAAAAGTCACTGGAGCGTTCGAAGCGCTTTAAAAGCGAACGAGCGAGGGTGCGCAGCTATAGTGGCTTGTATGGATAACCATCAGCGGTGAGTTGCACTGCTTCCTCATTCATTGATATCGACTTCTCCAAGTCGACGACGTCTGCGAAGTGCTGGTAGCGAGCCAACGAGTTCCCGAATTTGTTTAGAGATCCAGGCTTATCTGGATGACCATCAGCGGTGAGTCGCACTGCATCCTCGTGCCTTGATATCAGCTTCTCCAAGTCGACGACACCTGCGAAGTGCTCAAAACGAGTCAACGAGTTACCGAGATCATTCAGTGATGGGAGAGGGAGTGTCTCTCGGGATATGGTGGTCGAGCAGAGGGGGAACAGAGGGCTGTCACGGTTTGTGTAGGAGAGACAAGGGATGCTGAGGGCTGGATGGGTGAAGCCTAGGGTAGTTGAGGGGGGTAGCTGATTGGGCGGGGTGGTAGTGAGAATGTTGCGGCGTTGGGCCAGGAGTACTTACGGTGAGTACTAGTGGTGCTGGCAGTTCTGGTAGCTGGCACCAGTGTGCGACGGGACAACCACGGTCCAGCTGTGGGTTCAAGCTTTCACGCACAGGTACTAGTACGCACCTAGTGACGAGCGGATAGTGGCCCGGGATTCTCCGAACATAAGAGTAAGATAGTAAAGATACCGCTTCAAGGTAACCTTTTACCGTTCACTAGGTGGAAGGCGTCTAGTCAATTCAACACCGTGTAAGCCTAAAGCTTACCTAGGTACCTCTAACTAGCATATATACTGCTTGGAATACTGAATGCTTACTGCCTTTTGGTATAACGGTCTAAGCGACGCACGGTCAACGACTGCTTACACACTGGCATATGATCTCATTTATTTATGTACCCTACCATTTTGACTCCCTCTGAATCTCCCGATCAAGGGCAGGCGAGGTTGTCGAAAACCGCATCACACTATCGGCCGGTCTGGTGGCTAGAGCCTTAGTAAAGCGTGTCAAGTTGTTACCTCGTACTCCTCTGGCACGTTGCTCGGGGCTTGTTAGGTTCGCGAATGGTTATCATAATACAAATCAATGATTTGATACAGCTAACTTCAAGCCGGGTTGAGCATACAATAATAATAAACGTTGACAGAGTTATCCGTCGTGCAGTGTACGCGTTACACCCAATCACCATACAATTTATAGCTACCAAAATCATCTTTCCTCGCTGGACATCATCAGGGATCGATGAGTGCTTGCTTCAACTGTATGGCATGCTTGTGCATCAAAGTGGCTTCCTCAAGGTCACCAAGGTCACCGAGGTGCTCGAAGCGAGTGAGGAAGGAGTGTGCGAGACTATTCAGATGGCAAGGTTTGTCTCGGTGACCGTCTGGGATAAGATCGAGAGCTTCCTTGTGCTTCGAAAATGCTTGCTCGAGGTCGTTCAGCTGGCCACCTACGTACTCAATTTGAGGAGTAGAGGAATCCTTCGGGATCTTCCGACTATGCAATTTGTGAGCATGATCGTCCGGAGCGAGTTGCACAGCTGCCCTGTGTCTGGAAATCGCTTGCCCAAGGTCATCAAATTGACCAAGGTGCGTGAAACGAGTTCTGAAACATATGGCAAGGTGGTTGAGACACCAAGGTTTGTCAGAGTGGCCATCAGGAGTGAGTGCTATAGCTTCCTCTAGCCTCCGAACCGCACCCTCGAGATCGCTCAGCTGACCAAAGCGCTCAAAACGAGTGACGAAAGAGGAGGCAAGGTTATTTAAATAGATATGTTTAGGAGAGGAGTTGGCGAGGTTGCTCAGATGGCTAGGTCTGTCAGGATGACTGTCAAGAGTGAAGTGGACCGCCTCTTCCAACATTGCAATGGACTTGTCGATGTCCAGGGGGACACCAAGGTGCTCAAAGCGACGGGATAACGAGTTCCCGAGGTTGTTCAACAGAGCTGGCTTATTGGGATGGCCATCGCGAGTGAGACGGACTGCCTCCTCAAACATCGAAATGGACTTGTCAAGGTCCACAAAGTCGCCGATGCGCTTAAAGTGACAAAATAATGAGTACCCGAGGTCGTTGGACCAATCTGGCTTGTCGGGATGGCCATCGGGAGTGAGACGGAGTGCCTCCTCAAACATGAAAATGGACTTGTCCATGTCCGCGAGGTTGCCGAGGCGATTAAAGCGACGAGATAATGAGTTCCCAAGGCTGTTGAACCGAACTGGCTTGTCAGGATGGCCATCGGGAGTCAGACGGACTGCCTCCTCTTTCATCGAAATGGACTTCTCAATGTCTGCAAGATCACCGAGGCGTTTAAAGCGACAGGATAACGAGTACCCGAGGTCGTTGAACCAAGCTGGCTTGTCGGGATGGCCATCAGGAGTCAGACGGACTGCCTCCTCCTTCATAAAAATGGACCTCTCAATGTCCGCAAGGTCGCCAAGGCGTTTAAAGCGACGAGCCAATAAGTTCCCGAGGTTATTGAACCGAGATGACTTGTCGGGATGGCCATCAGGAGTGAGACGGAGTACCTCCTCATACATCGAAATGGACTTGTCCATGTCCGCAAGGTCACCGAGGCACTGAAAGCGACGAGATAATGAGTTCCCGAGGTTGTTGAACCGAGCTGGCTTGTCGAGATGACCATCAGGAATGAGACGTACTGCCTCCTCAAACATCAAAACAGACTTGTCAATGTCTGCAGGGTTGCCAAGGCGCTTAAAGCGACAAGATAACGAGTACCCGAGGCTGGTGAGCCGAGCTGACTTGTCGGGATGGCCATCGCGAGTGAGATGGACTGCCTTCTCAAACATGGAAATGGACTTGTCAATGTCCGCAAGCGCACCGAGGCACTCAAAGCGACGACATAATGAGTTCCCGAGGCTGCTGAACCGAGCTGGCTTGTCGGGATGGCCATCAGGAGTTCGATAGACTGCCTCTTCTCTCATCGAAATGGACTTGTGAATGTCCGCAAGGTCATTGAGGCGCTTAAAGCGACGAGATAATGAGTTCCCGAGGGAGCTGAGCCGAGCTGGCTTGTCAGGATGGCCATCGGGAGTTAGACGGAGTGTCTCCTCTTTCATCGAAATGGACTTGTCCATGTCCCCAAGGTCACCAAGGCGCTTAAAGCGACAAGATAATGAGTATCCGAGGTCGTTGAGCCGAGCTGGCCTGTCAGGATGGCCATCGGGAGTGAGACGGACTGCCTCGTCGTTCATCGAGATGGACTTGTCAATGTCCGCAAGGTCACCAAGGCGATTAAAGCGACGAGATAATGAGTTTCCGAGGTGGTTGAATCGAGCTAGCTTGTCAGGATGGTCATCGGGAGTCAGACGGACTGCCTCCTCTTTTATTGAAATGGACTTGTCAATATCCGCAATGGTGCCGAGGAGCTTAAAGCGACAGGATAATGAGTACCCGAGGTCGTGCAACCGGGCTGGCTTGTTAGGATGGCCATCGGGAGTTAAATGGACTGCCTCCTCTTTCATCAAAATGGAATTGTCCATGTCCACAAGGTCACCGAGGCGCTCAAATCGATGAGATAGTAACATCCCGAGGTCGTTTAATCGAGCTGGCTTGTCGGGATGGCCATCAGGAGTGAGACGGACTGCTTCCTCAAACATCAAAATGGACTTGTCAATATCCGCAAGGTCACCCAGAAGTTGAAAGGGGCGAGATAACGAGTTCCCGAGGCCAGCTAGCACTGCAGACCCGCGAGGATCTGAAAATGACCGTGCCCTCCGTATCAACTCCTCATCAGCATCTGTGTTGTGTATCTGAAAAATTTCACTCACTGTAGTCTCAATCGACACAAGGATCTCGGCCATCTGCAGTGCGAGGCATGCTGCCCGGTATCCGTAGCTCCTCACCGGAGAGAGCGCCATCACCCTGGAAAGTAAATCCTTGGCTGCTGTCCTGTCTGCTTCGTCCCTTAGTCTCTGGAAACGGGCCAGAAGAGCAAAACTGAGGTCGAGTGTTGCTGCGCAGTGATCTGAGTGACTACTGGTGCGAAGCCGGAGCGCATCCCGATACAATGTGATCGCCGCATCTAGCTCGAAGGAGGCATTATTGGCTTGACAGCGGATGAACCTCGCAGTGGCCAAGTTGAATAGTACAGCAGCGCGATCGGCATGGTCTGGGGGGCATATGTTCTGGACATGCTCGAAGCATGTGATAGCTTCGTCGAGATCCCTTTGATGCTGGAGTTGGCGGTAACGTAGGAGGGCACGATGACCGATATCACTGAGCCGTGCCAGCTGTCTCGTTGCGTCTAACTCTGGTAGCTGTTGTCACAGCTGAGGTCGCGTCAATGACGAGATCGACGGGTTACTCACGTGCAGTGTTGTTGTGGATTCATTGATGTCGCGAATGCGTCGTTCAGTGACGATTCTGAGTGATGACCACGATGGAAAATCCTCATCCTTCTGAACCAAAAACCTGACAACTACAGGGAGATGTTGGAGGGTCGGTATAGCAGTGGTGGCGTTACTTACGCTGGAGCGGTTCATCTCCATCGAGCAAGTCTGCCACAGTGACCTCGAATTGGTGAAGTAATTCACCGTTTCCGAGCCTCGGTCCAAGTTCGAAGGATG
>QGOI01007870.1:0-14127 GCA_003313885.1 Boletus sp. MG55 | reverse complement strand
AGCCTAAGTTTCTCCGACAGAGGTAAATACATTTTCTCACAATGTTGTAGAATATTTATTGCCACCTTAGTGTTTTTCCAAGGCGGAATTTGTTTATGGCTATGTGTAGACTATGTTCTCGATACTTATCCGATCGTGTTTGAGGTGTGAAGATAATACGGCAGTCGGGAGTTTAATAATTGAATGATTCCGTCCGTACGGCTGGACTATGTGTGTACTATACTAGTATCTTAGTTCCTCCAGACTCCAAATTTGAATAACACGGGCACAGCAGTGGCCACTATCATGCCCTTCCTGTGAACAGGTGAGATGATGATCTGATATTCTCACCGATACTATACAGGATAACGGTCGTCTTCGGTTGCTGAACATTCTTATCTTGGAACTGTAAAATGACAAAGTCTTCAAGCTTCGGGTTTGGAACCCGCACGGTTCCATCATTTGAGATGAAGTCCGACGGAATAGGAAGAGCCTAGTCTCCCCAAACCAGACGCTCTGAGCAGAAGACAGTCGTTCTGCTCTATTCAGAAAGTGCATAAGAACCAATGTGACAAGCCAGAAGGCGCCAATTCCCAAAGATTTAGGGCAAGACCTTCCGCTATCAGCTAATCGACACCATTCGCCTTTTGTGTCATAGGTCGACGAACCTCACTCTCGATCCCTGCTTGAACGTGTTTCCCTTGGAATCAACCAGCTCAACCAGGGTTCTGGGATGGCCTCGTGAGTTGATTTGCACGTGTTCGCGACGCGGACTTCTCTCCACTTTTTTCCAATTCATCGATGCCCACCTGCACCTGGGCTTCCGAATCTAGGAATACAACGTGTCTGAGGTGAGTTCTAGCCCATCGATATCCAGCCATCGTGATATCCGTTTCAGGCATACGGCACAGTAACCCTAACCTCCCGCAGAGTCGATGGAAGATCGTCGTTCCTTACAGTAACCCCTTGAGCCTCAGGCAGCAAGGTATAAAACATCGATGATGTGCGCATCAGTGAATCTCACACTCGATCCGTGCCACTTCCATCATCATGTCCTTCTCCCGCAAATCTGTACAGCAGAAATACGCTTCCCTTGGACCCAAGAGTTCGCCCTTGGTCGCGTCTTCGGAGTATGGCGGTCGGTCGCTTGTAACCGAGCAGAGGACGAGGACGATATCCGAGTATAGTAGCAGACCTGTCACCCCAGTGATAGTGGAAACCCGCACTGTGATCAAAAGGGAAGAGTGGCTCGAAGCCGCTCGTAGAAACACCGAACACTTCAACAGACATGGCTCGCCAGTCCCTCTGGTTTGGGTATGGCCTCTCTTCGTATCTTGTGATCTCGATCCCGTGTTTGACACCCGATATCCAGGTTCTGACCAAGGGTAACGAGATTCCGGACAATGCTGTACCTTTCGGGGAAGATCGCGACGGACGTACCACGTACATCGCCCGTGCCGTTTTGGAGGGTAGTATTCGTGAGTGATTGGTGACTTCACTACGTAGTTGGTCAACTCAACACCTTGATCGGTAGACATCGGTAAAGCAAGCTCTCAGTGCGCGGGAGCCGTGATTGGATACGCTGGTAAAGAGCACATCGTATGCATCTCGTGTCTCCGCTCAAGAACTTGATCTGACTTTGACCACAGATCGCCAATTATGAAGTGCTTGTCTGCGCTTCGCAGCTTCGTTGGGGCTTCCCTCCTGCAGGACAGGAAGGCGTTCTTGCTCAGGGCACACTCGTCCTTGCTCAGCAGCAGCGCGTACAAAGACAGTCGAACAGGTCAAAAGTCCGTGATGTCGAGGTGGACCTGCTCAACATGACCCTCGTCGAGAGTGATATACCGCGATTCATCCCCGACGACATTGATGTTCCGTCAGACAGGGAGGTCGCTCTCAGA
This sequence comes from Boletus sp. MG55, assembly GCA_003313885.1. NCBI lineage: Eukaryota > Fungi > Basidiomycota > Agaricomycetes > Boletales > Boletaceae > Boletus > Boletus sp. MG55. The sequence continues at coordinate 12,247 of QGOI01007870.1, read as the reverse complement.
AGATTGGCGTGCGTATTTCCTTGATGGTGCATCTTCATTCTATTGATTCATCATAGTGAGATCAAGACTGTCATCGTCATCGACGATTCGATGTCCGTAAGCACATGGAGTTTTTCGCAGTTTAAGGAAATCTGGTGACTCTCTGAGTAGATGCAGGAGGGCAACCTCTGGGAGCAAGCCCGGGAAGCTCTTGCTGGGATCGTAGACATTGCCAACCAATACGGATCGAAGGGCTCTGACATCCACTTTATGCATGGGGACGATTACGCTCCAAACATGCAGGTAATCGGATTTCCTCGCTCCCCAAGGACGTCGATTGACATGGTGGTCATGTAGTCGAGGGCAGAGGTGACTGCCTTATTCAACCGAATCCTGCCCGAAGGCACGTGTCCTTCATATACAAACCCGGCAATGTGGTCCTAACGCACTCTCCAGGCGAAGACACCCCGACTGGTGCGAAGCTTGGCCAGATCATCAACCATTACCTCCCCCATATCGAGCAAGAGCGCTCTGCTCATGAGCCGATCACCGTCGTCGTCGTCACCGATGGTCTCCCCAGTAAGCTATGTGCCTGTTAGTTCTTGCTCACGGTCATAACTTGGGTGTACAGCCGACCAGGAGGATCTGGAGAGAGTTATCGTTGATGCGGCGCATCGCCTTGATCGTCATCACGTCAAACACGACATGTTTGGGATTCAATTCGTGCAAATCGGCACAGACCCAGCTGCTGCAGAACTGCTGCACGCGCTGGACGACCACCTGGTGACCCGTTACAGGATCAGGGTACGTTACTCCATTCGTTGCATATATGCGACGATCCGCTCAGCCCCCTTTGACAGGATCTGGTTGATAGCACTCCATACGACCCTGCGCACGGTGCGTTTGACACGGAGTACATGCTGAAGATCCTTCTTGGTGGTCTCCACAAGGATCTGGACAATGCTGGCCCCAACGTCGGAAAGTCCACGCTGCTGTCCCCTCTGGGTACCTCATCCCGTTTGTGTGAGGATTCTCCGCGTGGTCTTGCGAGGTTGGGTAACAATAGTCCTCGTCTTGGTACCCTGTCGCCTAGGTTTGGCTACTGAGCTGTGTCGCAACGATGCGCAGAAACGCAAACGCGTTCTCTTGGATTAGGTTTTATGTACATCTTGTACCGTTTTAGACACTTCTGTAAAGGAGCGTAGTACCACCCAAGGTTGTTTTACTAATCATGCGTCGGCGTCAATGGATTGAATCCGCTTGTTCACTAGGAGGCTTGGTGGTCCGCCGTCGACTGGGGCCGTGCCTTTGAATCTAACGAGCCTGAGGTGGTCTACGTATCCGCGTCGATATCCGCCCCGGCCCAACGCTCGGTCGAATATGAAACCCAAGGTGCGAACAATAACGTTCAACGCTGACGAATTGGATAGGAGACTGGACGGCCAAGAGAAATAAATAATTGACTTTTGATTTTCGCACGCTCATCACCATCACCCTGCAGCGATGGCAGGCCGTGTATGGCCGTCGCGAAAACAAAATCCGAGCAACGTCCCCGCAACGACCTTGCTCTTGAACACCATCGACACCCACGACGACGACATCGATACGATGAGCAGCATCTCCGCAAACGACGACACCCGCACATCGTCCCAAACTTTGGCTGTCCAGTCGCGTTCCCCGTACCTCCATCCGACGCACCAGGCCACCGCATCGACCTCCACGTTCAACAACCCCCACCATCCTCATCTGTCTGCGCAGTCGGGCTCGTCGTCCTCCACACCGACACCCACCGCACCCGGGACACCCCGCATCGTCGCATCGCGCAAGCCATCGTCGCTTCGACACGTCACCAACGCTCCCGCCGTGGAGCCCGCCCCGTCCATCAAACGTCGTCCATCGTCCCCCTCTGCCAAGGATACGAAGAGCCATCGCAGCACACGCGAGCAGCGGGTTCGGACGAACCCGCGACTGCCCCACAGCGACGACGTCCGCATCGCGCCCGCTACCGCCATGTATTGGTCACGTGCACCTGTCCACGGGACGTTGCCGATGCACAACATGCGCGCGCACACCGTCACGCTCGTCGATAACGTCGCTTGGCTGTTTGGTGGCTGTGATGACAAGGGCTGTTGGAAGGACATTTACTGTTTCGATACAGGTCAGTTGACGTTTCGCCCTGACACGTGCATGTTGACATCGGGAATCAGATACGATGCAGTGGTCTCACCCGGAGACGTTGGGAGACATCCCGCCCCCTTGTCGTGCACATACGGCGACCCTCGTCGACCGTAAGATCGTCATCTTTGGTGGCGGACAAGGTCCCGTGTATTACGACTGTACCTATATCCTAGACACGACCACCAGACGATGGTTTTCTCCCACCTTTCCTGCCCAAGCACAACCTCCACCCGCTGAAGGCGATCCCCTGCATCCGGCACCGAGGCGTGCGCACACGGCGGTCTTGTATAACGGCAAAATTTACGTTTTCGGAGGGGGGAACGGCTTGACGGCACTCAACGATTTGTGGACGCTCGACGTATCCCGTCTGGATACCTGTCTCCGTGGTTCCGGTATCGGTGGCTTGAAATGGACTTTGATCGAAACAGAAGGCGACCCTCCAGCACCGAGAGGCTACCATACTGCCAACCTGGTCGGAAACGTCATGGTCGTCGTGGGCGGGAGTGACGGCAAGGAGTGCTTCTCGGACGTCTGGTGCTTGAATCTGGGTATGGTCTCTCTTGACTGTTTTTCGCTGCACCCCGAATGACGGTCGTCTGTCGACGTAGATTCGTTGATTTGGACGCGGGTGTCGCTGACCTTGGCGCACCGCCGATTATCACATTCCTCGACGCAGGTCGGGTCGTATCTGTTCATCATCGGTGGTCACGATGGGGCAACTTACAGCTCCGAGGTCCTCTTCTACAATCTCGGTGTGTCTTTTTGTTTGCACGCCTGGTCGACCGCGTGCTGATCGGCCTCTTTCCGTTCCTTCTTTCTAGTCAACCTCCAGTACGAGCCTCGCGCAATCTACGGTAGACCGCCGAGTTCAAGGGGATACCACGTGACCCTCATTGCGGACAGTAGACTATTCGTGTTTGGAGGGGTCAGTTTTTCCTTTCCGTTCGTCCGTCGCCAGCCCCAGCTGATCGGGTGATCCAGTTCAATGGACACGACGTTTTCGACGATGTACACGTCCTCGATCTCGCTGGAGCAGCATACCTACCCCAAGTGATGAGCTTCCGGATAGACGTCGAGTAAGGCGACTGACTGTCTTGGCTTGGAATATTTTCAGCTTTCGATGTATCCATTCTGGTGCGCTTTCTTGGCTTTCTTTACCTTTGGTCATGTATTTGTCTTTCGCCTCTCCGTTGACCGCATGGGGCTTTCATACACGCGAACCGCCTCGTTGCATTCCAGCTGTGATCCCAACCTTTGATCTCTTCTTCTTCGTAGAGTATATACATCATACCTTAATTTTACATCTCGCTCACCATATTTACGGCATATACGCATACCCATAGGTTTTGTCATTTATTCGTACCTTCGGGTCCTGGAAACGACAATGATGACGAAAGTTTTTCCGATGTGTGGTACTAGTCATTGAAAACCGTCGTAGCCTGGCTGAGTCCATTGGTTCATGCCCATCCCATTCATGCCCCCCATCATCCCTCCCATCCCCATATTGCCCATCCCCATCCCGTTCATCATCATTCCGTCGCCCATGCCACCTTCCCACACCACTCCCTCCGGATTGTCGCCGCCCATCCACATGGTACCCATACCTAATTGGTGACCCATCGCACCCTGTCCTGGGGGATGGAACGGCGCACCCGCTATCCCGTCCATGTTCATTCCCATCATCGGCATGTTCATGTTCCCCATGCCCATCCCAGCCATGTTCACACCCATCCCCGGCCACCCGCCCAAGTCCACCGGCATCCCGACCCCGATACCCATGCCTCCCATGCCCATGCCCATCATCGGCGGTACCATCATCTGGTTCTGCCCCACCTGGTTCGGGGGCACGTTCAGTCGTCCTCCCATCCGGGGTGGTCCCAATGCGACGCTGACGCCCCCGCTGACACCCACGCCGACGCCCCCACTGACGCCGCCTCCACCCGGCGCACCCGACCGAACGGGCGATTTCGGACGGAGCGTCTCAATCTCCTGCGTGTTGGGCACGACGGACTTGCCGCCCCCGAGCGCGGCCAATCTCTTGACCATCTCCTCCCAGCCGTCCTTGTCCCATGGTCGTGCACCGTCGGGGATGCAGCGCGCGCGGTCGCGAGCGAGGTCGGGGACGTGTTCGTGTTCGCCTTCGGCGAGGACGGTCACCCAGCCGCGCCGGAGCGAGGATCGGGCGCGACCGAAAATTTCGAGTCGGCGCGTGCCGAGGCAAAAGTTTTCGATGAGGGTGTAGGTTTCGGGGGGTTTGCGCGTCGGGTCGGAGGGGTCGCCTTCCCATATGATCACGTCCGTATCTGGCGACGTCCGGTGGGGAGTGGGGTCAAAAACGGCGATGAAGCGCAAAAAGGGGGCGGGGGACGTACCGACGTTGCAGTGCACGAACCAACTATCGGTGGATCGTCGTACGGTGCCCTTGATGCCCATCAGACAATGTTGTTTCGTCCGGGTCAACAAGGATGTCGTGGGCGGATCTGTCTATGAGTGTGGCCATCCATCAACGGTGGGGATCGATTTGGGGAATCAGAGAGAGGGAACGTTGGGTGCGAAAAACTCACGCCAGGGCCGCGACTGGAGTGGACGTTGGTCTTGACCCAGACGACGTCCTCGCATCTTCTGTAGCCCCATTTGGCGAGGACTTCACGACCCCGCTCGAGTCCTTCGCCTGCGCCGCTGCCGACCCACATGAAGACGAAGGACGGATCTGCGGCGAGGGAGGGTATCGGGAATTCCTGGAGCTCGTCCCAGCCAAACGAGGACGAGAAGGGAGGGTCGAGGAGGATCACGTCGAACTTGTATGGGTGTAGCGAAGATAGCTGTTGTAGCGGCAGGTAACACGACGGCGCTGCGTGCGTGTCGACCGACTCTTTCTTGAGATTGAGCAAGCGCTGCTGCTTGGGATATCTGTGGGGTGCGCGGAAAGGGTGCCGCGTGTGAAGGGCGTTTGAGACGGTGACATGGACGAGAAATGGGACTCACTCCTCGAAGCGTCGTTCGAGCTCTGCTCCGACGACCCAGTTCTGTGGCCATTCGCCGCTGTCAACGTACCTCTGAGAGTAGTCGTTGCGGATCGTCTCTTCCTCAGGGACGTAATTGGTGTAGCGTGCGACTCGTGCCCGTTTGGCGGGCGGCAGGTCTGGTCTCTGAGGTGGCTTGGGGCGCTGTGCGAGCAGGGGCGACGACGGGGGGGACGGGGAAGGGGAGGGCGACGGCGACGGGATGAGTGGAAGTCTGATGAGATCGGGCGGGGGTGACGGGAGCGCGCGGAGCTGGCGGCGGTTGTTTCGCTGGGCGTCGCGGACGCGGGCGACGAGGTCGGCGTGTGTGGCGAGGAGGCTCTCTGCAGAGCTGAGCACGTCGGCCGTGCAGAGGGTCATCGGGGCCTGAGAGTGTCCAAGGAGACTTGCCTATCTCGGTCAAGTCACATTTTGGACGTCGACCACTATCACTTGGTCATGGGGAAAACGACCAAGGCGACGCGCAAGTTTGCATCGAGCGGTCAACTCAAGAAGACGATCCAGTCGAGAAGGAAACACCAACAGGTCAAGAAGAAAATCGAGAGCAGACGCGGTGCAAAAGGAAAAGGAAAAGACAAAGCCCCCGTACACGACGAGGCGCAAGAGGACGAGAACGAAAATATCGAGTTCGTACGTTTCGTGGTATGGTACGTCGTGTGCTGATGTGCGTTTCGCAGTGTCAAGGGAACGACCGTCGATGACTTGCTCGGAGCTGGATTCATGGAGAACGATTCCGACGACGGAGACGTATGGCACAGACTATACACTCACTACTGACGCTCACGATGTCTTTGTCTCACAGATGAACGTGGACCAGGATGATTCTGATGCAGAGGAGGAGGACGAGGAGGAAGACGTTGCAGACGACGAATCTTTTGCTTCGGTCGATGACCTGGAAGGTGTGTTTTTGTTTCTAGTGATGCAACTGCTCATTGCAAACACCGTACCACAGACGAGGGCGTCGAGCACATGCACGACCTCTCCAAGCTGGCGGAGAAGGACCCAGAGTTCTACAAGTACCTCCAAGAAAACGACAGGGAACTACTGGATTTCGAACCGGAAGACGCCGTTGATGACGAGGACGACGAAGAAGAGGAGGACGTTGATATGGAAAGCGAGACATTGCCTATCCTCACGAAAGACGTCTTACGCGGGTGGCAAAGAGCGCTGCTCGACGTGCGTCCGCCCTGCGTCGATTCTGTTTTTCACTGATACGTTCTCCAGCACCGATCGCTGCGCGCCTTGAGAAAACTCTTGATCGCGTTCCGTTCTGCTACACACCAGAATGAGGATAACCAATCCCTTGTTTGGAGTATCGACAGCTCAGCGAGTAAGGCATTATCGAACCTTGTTTCGTAGTATCGCGCTCACGACCCATTTCCAGTGTACAACAAGCTCGTCACCACTGCCTTCAAATTTACCCCAGTTGTTCTCGCCCACCACATCCCCTACAAAACCCTTCCCAATGGAAAATAGTATGTGAACGTGCGTCTGCTCCTCCGGTATATTTACCCTCTCCTTCAGTAAACCACCTACGCAAACAACCAAACAAAAAGCCCTGCAAAAGCTGATCTTATCGTACTTCAACAACGTTCTTCACCTGATCCCGCAGCTTACCGACAACGAGATGCTTCAGCTTGCGTTTGCGGAAAGCGCAAAGATCCTACCGTATGTTGTCACGAGCCGGAAAGCAGTCAAGGCCTATTTAAAAGTATAGTCATTTCAAGCTCTCCGTGACACCGCGATAATCAGACAAACGTTCGTAGCAATGTCTGGCGATTTGGTCTTCAGGAGAAGACAGCGTACGAATAGCAGCATTCTTGGCGATCAGAATGCTTGCAAACGCCACCGACAATGCCATGTTGGATCTTGTCATGAAGGTTTGGGTCTTGTTCTCATACACGATTCCATCACTTATGTCCAACTCAGAGCACGTACCTCGAGCTGGTGCGCTCCTCGAAATCCACGAGCTCACATAAATTGCCTTCCATCAATCTCATGAAAAATTCTGCCTCCGAGGTCTTTTGCCTGGACCATGCGACGGCGTATCAGCATGCTTTTGGATACATAAGGCAGCTTGCGATTCACCTCAGGAATAGCATGAAAACAAAAACAAAGGCGCGTCATTGACTCCGGCGCCCCACTTTCCGCTTATCCTGACTGCATTCATGTCTTCAGGACGCATACAAGCAGGTATACAACTGGCAATACGTGCATTCCATCGACTTTTGGGCGCTCGTGTTGGCAAGGGCATGTAGCATAGAAGCGCAGGTGGAACGAGGGAAAGAGAGTGAGCTCAAGTCTCTCATCTATCCTCTGGTTCAAGTGAGCTTGGGTGCCATCAAGTAAGCTCGTTCGTTTCTCGCTCGTAGAACCTTGTAACACGCATTTCAGGCTCATAGCCAACGCACGCTCGTATCCTTTCCACCTTCACATTGCTCGATCGATGCTTCATCTGTCGCGCCACACGAACACTTACATTCCACTGACACCCTACCTACTCCCCATCATCTCGTCGCAACTCACGTCGTCGGGCAAACCCAAACCGTCGACGCTTCACCCACTCGACTTTGAGTCCAACATCCGCGCGCCAGCGCAGTACCTCAAGACGCGCGTGTATGCCGAGGGTCTCGTGGACGAAACGATGTTCACCCTGGCCGAATGGCTGATCAGCCCGCCCGTTCACGGGAGCATCGCCTTTCCCGAGATCATCGTCCCCATCGTGGTCTCGCTCCGCAAGACGCTCAAGACGGCCAAATCGAAACCGAAAGGCGGGTCACAAAAGGAGGTGGGCATCGTCAAGGGACTGGTTGAGCGCGTCGAAGAGAGTGCAAAGTGGATGGAAGGAAAGCGCAAGGGGGTCAGCTTTGGCCCTGGAAAGCTGTCCGACGTGGAGATATGGGAAGCAGATCTCAGGATCGGGGATTCCCCGCTTGCGAAATATGTCCAGGTTCAACGCAAGGCGAGAGCGAAGCGGAAACACTTGGTCGACAAGGTGCGTACAAGTTTGTGGGCCGTAAGCGATGACGTTGCTGATTCGTGACGTGTGTATAGGCTGAAAGAGGTGAAGATGAGATTTTGGATGACAGTTGATGATGGGAGGGACGAGCGCGATCCTTGCAACATGTTCACGTTAGGGGAAAAAAGAGCGGCGTCGAGTATCAACTATTTTTCGCCTGAACTTGCAATAGGGTGAATGCATGAACCAGCACAGAATTCAAGTTGTTCAATGCATCACCGAAAGTCTGATGTAGGACGGCATTGGACTGGTACACCGGAGCTCGGACAGAGCCGAGACTCGGGTCGGGTCGGGACCTTCGGAGGTCCCCGTAAGTAGTTCAACCGTCGAAACCTTGATATTATCATCACTTCGACATCCACACGTCACGTTCGTCCCACGCTTTCCATCGTCTCTTGCTTCCGCACTTGCTGTAGCTGGGTGGACTCGTTCCCCCGGCTCCCGATCGGTTTTTCCCTCACGATTGGAGTCCGGAGGCTAGATATGCCGATCGATTCCCAACATCAGTAGGTGTATCACTCCCTATCGTATATGTACCACACCACCCAGGTCTCGAGTTTTACATTATTCTCATCACGCTAGTGCACCCCGTGCCTTTCGGTTCCCGTTCTTGCATTGCTGCCGCTCATCGTCAGCCACGAAGTGGACGTGAGGATTTCTATCACATATCAATTCGGCACCGCAAACAGATTCTATCTTCTTTGACCCATGTTCCAGGATCCACTAGAACCCGTGGGCCTACTCATTTCCGTATTTCCAGGTTATCTTGTCAACGCTCGACTCGTACAGATGCCACCACAAAGTAGATCTTTGGGTTCACAGACTGAAGCAAATGACCAGCCATCCCAGTTCACTCACTACCCTCACACATGTCCACGACCTCGTGGCCCCCACCCCGACAGTATTGTCCACCCACGATGTGACGAATCGATCGCTGGCCGAGCTACACGAACATGCCATCTGGTGGATATTCACGGTTCGTATTTCCTCTTTCATGTTCTGCATTCCATGTAGAGGATGGCGTTTCGTGACTTACCTCGACGTCGATCAGCACGCTTGACGGCGCTGACCCACAGTCTCAGCCTAGGCTAGATACCAAACGCACTTGAGATCGAGAACCTCAAAACGTGTGGGATCCTTGCAATGCATCTGGAAAGGTGACTTACGATCGTTTCGAAAAGTATTAGGAAATACTTTGGAAGAGCCGATGATGCGTTTTTGATACTCACATCTCTTCCCAGCAAACGCTGACCACATCCGTCAACTAGGGTACCCCTCTGTGGACGCTACCATCAACCATAGAGCTATGGATGATTGATATAGAATAGCACCCACTGTGCTGTGTCGTTGTTGAATGTCCTGGTCTAAGATTTAGCCATCCAATCCAAGCAAGCTGGAGGGCTGGATCGAAAGTCTGCGGGAACTGAGATTTATTTGCAACAGGTTGGATGGTGCTCCAGAAACGCTGGTGCAGTAGCGAGTCGTACGGTCAACGCGTCCTTGTTGGAAATGGTATGTGACCTGGGCATATCAGAGCCCTCGTCATATTGGCCTTTGTCGCGCCACAGAATATAATTGGGATCGCAACTGAGGAATGTAGGGCTCCTCGCAGTGTCATACGGTTTCATGGTACGTCCTATCCGTCAGCACATACACCCATTGGATGCGTTTGACATATCTCCCAACCAATCTTCACGGAAGGGGTATGAACCGCCCGTGACACACAGCTATTTTTGCGAGCAGTCGCGGTTTTGATTATTGTGATAGGCAAGGAAGTCAGAAAGTGATTGGTGCCCAAAATTCCTCGATCTTTGCAAGGCAGGTCAAATTGTGAATCCAACGGTATCCGATTTGCTCTTGTCCTTTGTCCGCTTATTACTGTGGAGGAATCAAGGACAAGGGCAAATCAGATATCAGTGGAAAAGCCTTTCTTTGCCATCCAACTGCTCTGGTTCATGGTACAGCTGGGCTGTTGTCTGTGCCACTTTGTGCTGTATGTCCCCATGTTTTTGATTATACTTCTGCAGTGTCTGTCCACAATCTACTCACTTGTATATGCATGTCATATACTGTAACACCAGCTAAAATATGGTGCTTGGTGCCAGTGTGTGACCTCCTGACCATACACACCTGTTCTGGTGAATTAATCTTCATGAGCAATTCTTTAGAATAGGTATGTATGATCATGAGTTAGGAGAACACCTTGGGCGTTACTGGCATACCCGAGAGGCCGGGTGAAGCTATCTCTTCAGTCAAACTGAGCATGTTTTTTGCCTGCGGTCAGAGGGCATTGATACACTATTATATGCAGGAGGGTATTTCCGCTTGGAGTGCCACGGTTCAGATTCACAGAAAAATCCCCCACCGATCCTCCGAAGTGTCTTTACAGCGTTGCATAACAAATTGTAATACGAGCAATTCCAAGAGCAGTGTCTGGAATCCGATTCTGGATGTATTTATTGTCTGAAAGAAAACTTCATAATATTGAGAAAAAGCCTCAGTTATATCCTAGGACCGTGATCGTCTCCGAGGCTCGTCTCCCTCGTCTTCAAAATTTGTGCCTGGGTCATTGCATAGAGGTACGACTGGGGTAAGAAGTATTAACGTAAATGTTCGTAACACGTGCAATGGAACCAATTATTAGGGTGGCTCGAAGTTGGCGCCGACGCCGACGCCGATGAGCCTATTATGACATGGGCGTTGGCGGCAAGTTTAAGCCACCCTATTAAATAATAGTAGAGGGCGCAACTCTGTAGATATAAGTGTAGTCACGGTACGAGCAATTCCAAGAGCAGTGTCTAGATATATTTATTGTCTGAAAGAAAACTTCATAACATTGTGAATAAATCTCAATTATATCCTAGGACTGTGACCGTCACCCTCGTCTTCAGATTTTCGTGCCTGGGTCATTGCATAGAGGTACAACTTACCATAGGACGATATCTAGTCGACCTATTCCAGTTTGGGCTCCCAAGTTCGCCTATAAATCCACGTTTTCACGTTTCACGCGTGCTGATTTAACCGCTGACCCTCCGGAAATGGTGTATGGATCGTGAGCGCCTACAGTCTGGCAGGTCTGAATCCTTATCACTGGGTAAGGAGTAACGTAACTGAAACAAACCTGTTCGTAACATTTGCAATGGAACCAATGATGGTAGAGGGCGCTCTGTAGATATGATCAATGTGGAAGTCGGCGCCGTGTCACACACTGCCATGATACCGGCAGGTTAAGGCCAAAAAGGGGGTGAAGGCGACGCTTAAATAGCTTGCTCGAGCCTTGCAGATAAATTCAAGCTGAAGCGCTGACCGGTATCTTGCCATGACTCTTCGCCTGCTGTTTATCTTGCTCTATCTTTCCCGCGTCGTCCCGGGCCAAGGAACTGGCACCACCAATACATCGAACTCCAGCTGCCCGCCGCCCGACGCAACATCTCGTAGCGTCTGGAGTATATTGGGGAGCTGCGCGCTGACCTTGATTATTTGCATATGGCATACAGTCCATTTGGACGTTCCAAAGCTTGGACGGAAGTGGTATATGACCTTGGGACATCAGGGGTTCTGGGTCTTAGGGGCATTTCTCTTCCCAGAGGCTATAATTGGGATGGCAACTGGGCAATGGTACAGGGCTCGTCGCAATGTCATACGGTTTCACGGTATGTACTATCAGTCGGTGTATAGTACGCCGATTGGATGCGTCTGACAAATCTCGGAACCGATCTTTAGAGAAGAAGTATGAATGGTCTATGACGCACAGCTATTTTGCGAACAGTGGTGGTTTTGTTTATCGTGACAGGGAAGGAAACCAGAGTGTGATCGATGCCCCCAGATTCCTCGAGCTTTGCGAGGCGGGTGAAATCGCAAATCCGCTCATTACAGTGGATGAAATTCAGGACAAGGGCAAATCGGATACCATAGGAAAGGCCATCTTCTTCCTTCAACTGTTCTGGTTTGTGCTACAGGCTATTGTCCGACATTTGAATGGTCTCGTGGTCACACTGCTCGAACTTGACACTGCTTGTATCGCTGTATTTGCGGCGTTATATCTTGT
>QGOI01007791.1:0-22765 GCA_003313885.1 Boletus sp. MG55 | reverse complement strand
CTACCGGGTATATCATGACGCTTACACGTGAGCTGCACTCGTCTTAACCAACGCTTGTATTTTCCACTCACCCGTTCCTCCGTCAGTATCTCACCGGCAAAGGACGACAGTGTTGGATGGACAGTCCCTCCTCCCCTTTCGGAGAGTCGTCAGGTAACGCAGACGTTATGGCTTCTCCTTCCTTGATGTGTGGTCTTCTTATATGCGCCATAGATTGAGATCAAGCCGATCATATCCACCCGTTCCATCCCGCCCCATTTCATGCCGAATCAACTTTTCAAGTTGGTGTGTGATGACTAGTGCGAAAGCGAGCACATGATCAGTGACATCAGTGAACGGAATCAGAAGTGTGCTGTAGTATTAGAAATGTTGTAAAAGTCTTACAGGAATAACACCGATACTCGATCACACGAGATGGGGGTTTAAAACCGAATTTGCCCCAGATCAAGAGGAGTGGTAGTCTAGTTGGGTACCATCGGTTTTGGCCTTCACCTCCGATGACCTCGGGGTCTGACGAAGACCGAAACGAAGCTTCGGGCGTCAACTCGACCGCTTCCTGAAACGAATCGGCAGGCAAAAAGACATTGCATCAGCAGGTCATTCACGCGGTCATATGCACCTGGATAACTGGAAGTTGTTCGAAATCCACAACAAGACCGTCGGTGCTCGTGATTTGCAGTGAATATCCGAATGAGTTTGCTCCGTTTCCGTTGACACGGATGGATCGAGATGGGTTCTGCCCGACCGTTAGAAGGGTCTGCAATGAATGAGCCAAACATCACATCTCGTGTGGGACATAGTGATATGTGACATCCCAAAGATGTTCGAGAGGGAGAGAACATGGAGGAGACTAAACCATTGAAATACCTTGCCTCTGATCAGACTTAGCTACGAATTTAATACGGTCCCCTGTCTAATCGGGATATTAATGAACGAAGGCGCAGAGCGACAACAAGGAAGAGATTGGGCATACCAGTCGAGAGTGGACCAGTTCTGGATGGGATAGGAAGTAGAGATGATATTCTGGTGGTTTGCGCATTGGGACTTTGTTCATGCAATTAGGCAAACGATCTTGATAAAATAGAAGCTCGGTTGTTCAACGGTATTATCTATGGTCATTACATCTACCGGATAGGTATACCACGCCTCAGGCTGACGAGCGTAGCAGTCAAAGCCCAATCTCGTCGGCATATGGCAGTGTCTTGACGTCACCAACAACAACAAATGTCGGTGTGGCTGTGGTGAGCTCGGAGACGGCCTACGAGGTAAAAACAAGACATTCAGTGACCGGGATACACGGATACCTCAGAGGGCACTGACCTTGGAGACAGCAGCGGCATTAACCTTGTCCAGCGCAGCCAATGTGCTCTCAATCGAGGCATTCGCATTCGAGAAAACCTAGGAGGAAAAGCCGTCAACCGATCTATTCCGACAGCGAACGCGGAAAACCCTCGGAATAACCCACCTTACCGCCAATAGCATCCACGAGACCTTCTCTACCCTCGACACCTGCAGCAGCAGCAAATTTGGCGCGTGCAACAGCGATCTTGAGTTGATCTGCGCTCAAAGGCTTCTTCAGTCTTTCAACGACAGCCTTGGCAGCCTCCGTGACGCTCTTCGTATCAGCGCCCTGGACAAGAACACCAGTCAAGACGGCATCGGAATAGGGAAGGTGAGCCGAGGTGACGGTTGCAGGCGAGCGCGGTGCAGAAGGCCACTTGAGCGACTGGGTCGGTGCAATATGTGCACTGAGGACAGAAAGCACAGGTGACGGCGTCGTGGTGCCAAAGCCAATGAACACGGTCTGAGGACCCTCGTGCGAGTCGATTCGTGTCGAGCCACCAAAGTACCTCGAAGGTGCGGCCGTGATGGGGGAGCTTGTGGGAAGGGCAGCATCTGCGAGAGCCTTGTCGACGAGCTCCGCGAGACGTGCCGAGTCGATGCCGGTACCGACGATAGCGACGTTGCCCGAGGTGAAAACCTCTTTTGCGAAAGACTTCACGGATTCGAGGGAGACATGGGTATGGGGGCCGGCGAACAGAGATGCACCGAGGCCAGTACGGAAGGCAAGGGTGTGTGCAGCCTCGATGGCGAGCGTGCTTGGGGACTGAGAGGCAGCGGCAGTCTCATCGCGGACGACAGGGAGGACGTATTCCGTGTATTCATGGGGAAGGAATTTAGGGGTGGTAAGGATGGAAGTTAGCACGGAAGTGAAGAAGGACCTAAAACGTGGGTTGGCACCACGCATTCAGCAGAGAACTAGAACACATACTCGTCACCGCGGAGGAACTCGGAGGTGAATGCGAGATATTCGCGTGACAGACTGGCGGAGAGAACTCCACCATAGAGCTCGCTCTCTCGTACAGTTCCGAGCGTCGACCGCTTCGCCGTGCTCTAGAAGGTATGTGTCGGAACAGGTTTTAGGTGAGAGAAGTGGCGCTACCAGAGTGAAAAAGTTGAGCAAACCTTGAAAGCAAAGTTTTTCAAGGCATGCGCGACACCTGGACCTGGTTCATACCGACTGCCGGCTTTTACAAGGAAGGTGACGGCGGTTGTTGGCTGACCGTTGTCGATGGCGGCAACTTTTATCCCAGAGGCCCTGGAGTCAATGACGGTGGCAAACGAGCGTGCCAGACGTTTGGCGGTCGACGCTCCAGTTGCTAGCATGGCTTGAGTTGGTTGGTAGAAACTGCAATGATTTTTGGAATGAGCGGAGTTGCGCGACGCGCTGCCAACAGCCAATTCCGTATTGATCCGGCACAAACAAATGATATTCGCTAGTAGCTCAGAGCAGTACTAGTAAACACTAAGTATATGTATCCACAGCCAGAAGGAAAACGTCGTTCCCTGCTCCGACGTTGCTGGAGATAGTGGCAGTGGGCGAAGATGTCAAAGGTTGGAAAATCGGCGACCGTGTCTCCCCAAATTTTGCCATCGATCATATCCTATGATAGAGACGTCACCGAAGCTATCAATAACTCTGGTCTTTGAGGCCAGATAGATGGTGCACTGAGGGAGTATATAAACGTGCCTGCTCACGTGAGTTGCTGGCGAGCGAAGAAGTTCCTCTTTGCTCCCCCACTGATGTTGCATAGTCCCTCGTCAGAATTCCCGAGTGTTTAACGTATGAAGAGGGTTCGACTCTGCCGTGAGTTGTTCCATTTGGTTTTCGTGATGTTTCGCTGAACGACGTTCCATGATAGATGTGCTGCACCGTTGACCGCGTACTGTGCCCTGTTTGGACCTGTTTCCCTCATGGGAGGCGACTACCTCGTTCGTGGCACTGTGGTGGTGTTTCTATGTAAACGAACGAAGCCACTTGTGTAGCTCATGCACCGACCCTTCCGCAGATTTGCTGCTCAGATTGCCTTCGCTTCCGGTGCCACGGTCTGAGTCATCGTGACTTCGTCGTCTGACGCCAAGCTTGAGACCGCGGAGAAACTCGGTGCATAGCGCCTTATCAACTATAACACGAACCCTAACTGGCAAGATGAGGTTCTTGGGATCGTGAGTGCTCACAGTTCTCTAGTAGTATTTCCATGGCGTAACGGACCATCCGACTCTTCCAAAGTCCATCAAGGCTGTCAAACACGTTGGGCAGGTTCACATCATTGGATGCGTGTCCGGGGTAAGTTGCCTCAACGCCCACTTTTACAGGTGTTTAGTCGTATTGCATCTGCACAGGGTGACAATGGTATACCTGTCATTGCCACAATTGGCAAAGCCATCACTTTGCGCGGTATTCTCGTTGGCTCGGTCATGCAGTGAGTGATAGTTCCATGTCGGTCGGCGGTCGGCGTTCGCACTGCTCACCGGTTGGCATTTTAGGTTCGAGGACATGAGCCGTCTCTTCATCGCATGCCAAATCCACCCTGTCGTGGACAAGGTCATTTCGTTCGAGGGAGCCATCGAGGCGTACTCGTACTTGGAATCGCAGAAGCATGTGGGCAAGGTCGCCATCAAGGTGACAAGGAACTGATCGCGCATCGTACCGACCCGAGGGGAGTAGAGCACCAGAATAATACGTGTATTCTTTTGAGAATATATTCACTGCCTTCCCAGCGATACTGTTCTTTCTGAGGCGACGTGCAGTCACTTCGGCGGAGTTCACCAGGTCCAGCATAAGTCCCCATCGGCATCGGCAGCCGATCTTTTCTTGCGCGTTATGTAGGCGGGGAAATGCGCACAGCACCAATACTTGAGAACAATAGCGTATGTATTCACTTGAACACGGAAATCTATGTTTATGTATCCCGCGCAGTGCTGTCTGTAGCGTACGGAAGATAGCTAGACGCCCATGTGTATGACAAGATCCATTGATCGAATGGTATCTTGACCGACTCTCACCGTCTCTACAAACCCCTGTGTACCAGACGATTCAGATTTCCTTGCGTGGGTTTTCCCAACATTCTCCTTGGCAAGACAAGGGCAGTGTGCCTTTACATAAAATAACTGGTTCTGGTATCGCTCGTCGAAAGAAGTCGTATCTACGCAAGATTTCCGTCGCCGAGTATTCACGGACGTGCGCGATCATCCTGTGTTCTACTGCATGAAACATCCGATAACATGTTGAACAGCAATTACGGACAGCCAGTACAAGCAAAGACAAGCAAGACTACTAGTCTCGCATTGGGATATGAACTGAATCTCTGTCGATGAAGAAAATGAACGCATCGCAGGTGTACTTGCTCGCATTCACGGCGACGACAAGTCCACCGCTGGCTGTGCGTTGGAAATCGGAGAAGAGCGAGAGGAGGAGGAAACGTGCGAGACCAGGCGACTTGCGGATACTGGTCATAACTCTTTGCAGATCGATGTTGAAACGGCACAGCCGATCGTGCTGATCCGCACCAGTAGAATTGATGCATCGTGAACAAGTGGGGCCAGTCGAGTGAACTCGTCTGCCAGGGTCTTGCCTGCGGGGCTAGATGCGATGACGTCGTCAAACGGGGAACGGAGCAAGTGATCTGGTTCCAAAAGACACCTCATCCCTGTTGCAAGATTTCAGCTGCATTCTCAGGGTAGTAGTTGTGAAGACAAGCTGAGAAGGCATCCACTGTGAGTGATAACACCAGGTTCTTGAGGATGGGAAGATGCTAAGGTAATGACCATAAAGTGGGATGATATGCAAGGTTGTTCAGAGACATTGAATGATTTGGATGCCCTGGTGGGCAAAGGTAGAGCGTTTCTCAGCTGAGGACAATCGCATCGTCGAGGTCCGACATTCCACCGAGCTGCTTGTTCCAGGTGGAAAAACAAAGTGCAAGGTTGTTCAAAGCCATACGACGATCTGGGTGCCCTCGTGGGCGAAGGTCGAGTACCTCTCAGCTGAGGACAATAGCCTCGTCGAGGCCCGTAGGTGCCCCGAGCTGGTTGTATCGAGAGGAGTCCATTCGGCACTCCACTCGGTACAACCAGCTAGAGATCATCTGCAAGGTTGCTCAAAGACACTGTACGATATGAGTGCCATCGTGGACAAAAGGCTTCTTGGCTGAGGGCAATGGCGTCATCGAGGTCAGCCATTTCCCCGACCTAGTTGTATCATGTTTTGAGACAAACTACAAGGTTGCTCAAACATTCAAAAACGTCGAATGATTTGGGTGCCCTTATGGGCGAAGGTCGAATGCTTTTCGTCCAAGGACGATGGCTTGGTCGAGGTTCGACAATGCTTCACACTGCTTTTACCCAGTGAACAGATCAACTGCAAGGTTGTTCAGGGACACCAAACGATCTGGGTGTTCTCGTGGGCGAAGATGGAGTGCTCTTCGGCCGAAGACAGGGACCTCGTCTGGGTCCGTCATTTTCCCGAGCTACTTGTACCAGGTGGACAGACGAACTGCAAGGTTGTTCAAAGACATCGAATAATCCAGGGGTGTAGTGGGCAAAGGTCGACTACTTCTCGGGCGAACACGATGGCCTCCTCGATGTCCATCATCGCAGTCGAGCCCGTGAGACCAATCACTTTGGATGGCCGGGTGAGCGAACTTCCAGCGCTTGGCGATCAAGGACGATTGCCTCATCAATGTAATTGATGTAATTGGTCCCCTTCCTTTCCAAAGCTCGGCGAGAAAGGATCTAGCTGGTGAACGCAATCGTCAAACTGGTACGGACATTTTCACTTCCCTCCACACCGATGGAAAGAAAGAAATACTTCTTAATTCAGTGTGAGTTGCCCGTATCCTGTTCAACATGGCAGGTTGGGCAAAGGCTGGAAGTGTCACGGGTCGTGCTTCAAGTTGTGGGCCAAGACCAAACAACTGGTAAACAAATACTACCATTGCCGCCCAGCCTTAATCCTCACACTCTCAGTGGCTTCCGACACTACATACTCATTTTCTTCAAGTCCTCACTCCCTAGCAAGTCGCCTAGCACTCGAAGCGGCAGTGTGAAGGAGCCTGCCCACAGCCTATTATTTGTATATTCAGCGTGCGAGAATAACT
Organism: Boletus sp. MG55; assembly: GCA_003313885.1. NCBI lineage: Eukaryota > Fungi > Basidiomycota > Agaricomycetes > Boletales > Boletaceae > Boletus > Boletus sp. MG55. Next base: position 16,325 of record QGOI01007791.1, on the reverse strand, counting down.
TATAGACACCTATGTGTATAAATAAGGTCGGCTGCAAGCGCTTCATGATCTTGTGCAATGCCAGCGCCGCGCGTGTACGGTCCAAATAGTGATTCACGTCGACCATCATAATGATCAGAAAACATCGACGTGATTCAGACCTCACCGATGTGTTCATCGTCCACATCCCCCATCGTCCCGACGTACGACGGACCAAAACCCAACAAGCTGCGTCGCCGCAGCGGGATGGATGACCTGGTCTGGACTCTCCTCGTCCCACAGCCCGCAGACAGATACGCAAAGTGCGGGTTTTCACATCGAATCGCATGAGGTCCTGCGTCCGTCGTCACGGTGCAGTGCAAAAACATCTTCGAAAAGACGTTTTTGGTTGGGGATACCGTGACAGGCGAGACGCACCCAATCGTGCTTGCTCAGTTAGCCTATCTGGACCATCGATACGCGTAAATGTTGCGAGCGCCGAGCGGCAGGATGCGTCGTGGTGTGTTGGCTTGGTGTTCGGTGTCGACAGACATCTAGAGAAGAGCTTGGATCTCACGATTGGAATGAAGCGTTGCTCTCCCGTGATGGCACAAGACGGACCCTGTTGTTTGGCACGAATGAGCACTGTCAAAGTTAGCGTTTACGAGGAGACGTCAGAATGGGACAAGAGATTCTGTTGTTCTTCCAATGTGGCCCAGCGGCATGCGGCAGGAGAGAGAGCTGGGTAGTCGGGAAAAGTGTAACTGCAACAACTCTAACAGTTGTCTGCCAACGCGTGCTCTTGCAGTGATTCGGAGAGGGGCATGAACTTTGAGCTCTTGTGCCAAGTGACCGTGACACTGACAGCTTGAGGTTACTTATCGCCACCACTACCACTTCACTACGGTGGTGTCACGCTAGACCTTTCCTCTGAACGAGGAAGGCGCGACTTTTGTGGACGACGAGCGTCTACAGGCCGCCGGTGGTTCAATTCCAGCTGGAACTCGCTACCAAAGTGTTACATGTCAAACCCTGAAATACCGCTCCATACCATCGCACCCAAATCACGCGCAGGATACGCTCTTCTCGTCGACCAGCACAACATCGATTCGCAAGGAGGCGAAATAATACCCGAGAGAACAAACATGCACACAGGTGCACTCAGGAGCGCTGCTGCGGTACGAACGACTACTCGTGGGTTCGGAAGTGGACGTCCCAAGGGCAAGGGAAAGCAACGGGAGCAGTACGCGGACGAGTCAGACGAGGAAGCCACATTGTTGCTGGGACAGGTTGAGAGTAGTGCGGATGGTGATCCTGACGGTGACGACGACGGTGATATTGGCGGTGAGGGAGAGGGCTCGACTAGGCTGAAGCGTTTGGAGGGATCGCAAGCATCTAAGGTGCGTTTTCTTGGTTTGGGACATGGGTAAACGCCGGTATTCATACCAAGTTGGCTCTGACAGCGGTCATCGACGCTCAGCAGAGTGGGAAGCAGAGGCGGACAGGACAGATCTCGCACCATCCCGTTCAGACCTCCAGGTAGGTCTTTTCTCTCTCTCTTTACTCAATCCTCTCGCTGATTATCGATTGCCACAATTGACCCTTGGTCGCTTCGTTGTGCTCTACAGAGAAATTCCAATCCCACTTTCCTCCCAACATCGTTCGCAACCAGAAGTACAACATACTCACCTTCTTCCCGGTTGTTCTATACGAACAGTTCAAATTCTTTTTCAATCTGTATTTTCTGCTTGTCGCACTTTCGCAGTTCATTCCTGCACTCAAGATTGGTGCGCCCATCAGAATATCCCCATTCCTTTTCCATTGTGGCTCATGGTTTTAATATCGTTTAGGTTTCATATTCACATATGTTGCACCACTCGCTTTCGTCTTATGCGTCACAATGGGGAAAGAAGCATACGATGACTACAAACGCAATCTCCGAGACCGCGAAGCCAATTCTCAGAAATACTTAATACTGGCGCCTCCTTCCCCTCACAAACGCACGAGTTTCCGCTCATCCGAATCTACGATGCTATTCGATGTCTCAGATCCCGAATTCCAGCAACAATCGCATTCTCAGCCAGATTCAGGTCCCCACACGTGTTCCGTACCGTCTTCTTCACTCAAAGTTGGCGATCTCGTGCTCCTTGAGAAGAACGATCGCGTGCCCGCCGACATGATTCTACTCCGAACATCTGATCCTTCTGGGACTTGCTTCATACGTACAGATCAGCTCGATGGCGAGACGGACTGGAAGGCCCGCGTTGCCGTCAGCGTAACGCAAGGCTTAAAGGGGGGGGAAAGAGAGATTATGATGCTCAATGGAGAGGTCTACGCTGATGCCCCGATCAAAGACATTCACAGCTTCGTCGGCACCATCACTCTGCAATCGACGGCCGGCTCGGGTCATTCACATGGGAATTCCGCCCCGAGTGTGGAACCCCTTTCAGCGGAGAACATGCTTTGGGCAAATACTGTATTGGCTGCGGGGTCTGCTGTCGGCTTTGTGGTATACACGGGAAGTGAGACGAGGGCGGTTATGAACACAAGCCATCCCGAGACAAAGGTCGGGCTGTTGGATTTGGAGATTAACAGACTCGCTAAGGTACGCTCCGCTTCGACCTACCACGCAATATCCTTGCCAATTTAAGGTCTACCTTTCCCCTGTTGATGTATCACCATTGAGAACCCGACGCTCATGGTGTACTTTTTTGTTCGCTTCTCTTAGATCCTGTGCGCGGTCACGTTTGCGCTCTCCGTGGTGCTTGTAGCGTTAAATGGGTTCCGCGGGCTTTGGTATATCTATGTGTTTAGGTTCTTGATTCTCTTCTCGTCCATCATTCCTATCAGGTGCGTTTTCTACCTTCATGCTATTTTCCCTATCTTTCTCGTGTTCCGCGCCTGCCCTCGGTTTCCTTCGCTTGATCCTCCTATCTCTGGATAAATATCTTAGCTAATCACTGTCCGAAAGTCTCCGCGTAAACCTTGACATGGGCAAAACGGTATACGCACAACAGATTATGTCGGACAGCGAAATCCCAGGTGCCATTGTCCGCACAAGTACCCTCCCAGAAGAACTCGGAAGGATCGAATATCTGCTGAGTGACAAGACTGGAACGCTCACGCAAAACGGTTCGTTTTCTTGTTGCCGCGTATCCGAGAGTATAGTTGACAGAAATTATACCAGAAATGGAGTTGAAAAAGTTACATATGGGTACGATATCTTATGGGTATGACTCGATGGACGAGGTTGCGCACCAGCTTGCAGTGGCGTTTGGAGCCGAACATGGTACGTTGTTTTTCCTTGTCTTTCAAAGAAAGAATTCTGAAGTCTATGAATTGTAAGGCGCCAGATCTGGATCGTTTGCAACAGGTGCACAACTTGCTACTCGTGGCCGCAGAGACATGTCCTCTAGATTGCGAGATGTCGTCCTCAGTCTCGCGCTGTGTCATAACGTACGTGTTCTTTTCTTCCATTCGCGCACTTATTAATCGTTTCATTGCCCAGGTAACTCCTGTAATGAACGACGATGGTACTATAACCTACCAAGCGTCCTCCCCTGATGAAGTTGCCATTGTCAAATGGACAGAGTCGGTTGGTCTGACACTCACCGCACGGGATCGTACCTCGATAACCCTACAAACGTCTGCTGGTTCCTCGCTCAATTACGACATCCTCGAGCTCTTCCCCTTCACCTCTGAGTCAAAGCGCATGAGCATCGTGGTACGTGAGACCCATACTGGCGAAATCTTGTTCTTGCAAAAAGGCGCGGATGTAGTCATGGCAAGGATTGTACAGAAGAACGATTGGCTCGAGGAAGAAACCGGGAATATGGCGAGAGAGGGGTTGAGAACACTTGTAGTTGGCAGGAAGAGATTGACGGCACAACACTACGCAGGATTCAAACAACGGCACCATGAAGCAAGCGTGAAGACCGAGGGCAGGAATGAAGCGATGGTGGCTGTCGTCTCGGAATACCTGGAGAGGGATTTGGAACTACTGGGTTTGACGGGTGTCGAGGATAAGCTTCAGGATGATGTCAAGTCGGCACTGGAGTTGTTGAGGAACGCTGGGATCAAGATTTGGATGTTGACAGGGGATAAAATCGAAACGGCGAGGTGTATCGCAATATCGACTAAACTCGTTGCGAGGAATCAGTACATTCATGAGGTTGCGAAACGTGAGTCCAACCTTGTTTCTCTCAATCTCATTAGCGCTGAGCCACTTTTTAGTGAAAACGTCTGAACAGGTCCGTGACGAACTCGAGTTCCTGCAATCAAAGCTCGATTGTTGTCTTGTCATCGACGGTGAATCCTTACAAGTATGTTGGGTCCTCTTCTGGTGTTCGATCAACTTGACATTTGCCGTGATAGCTTTGTTTAAACTTGTACAAGAACGAATTCATCGAAATAACCACGAAGCTATCTGCTGTCGTCGCCTGCCGCTGTTCCCCTACGCAGAAAGCGGACGTAGCACGTCTCATCCGCCACTACACCAAGAAACGGGTGTGTTGCATTGGCGATGGTGGGAACGACGTAAGCATGATACAGGCTGCAGACGTCGGTGAGTCCAGCACCTTGACGGTCCTTTACTTCATCTTCTCGAAACTCACTTGTTGTCATGCTTCTCTAGGCATCGGAATTGTGGGCAAGGAAGGAAAACAAGCCTCCCTCGCCGCCGACTTCTCCGTCAATCAATTCAGTCACCTCACCAAACTCCTCATGTGGCACGGCCGCAACTCTTACCGTCGTTCCGCCAAACTCGCCCAATTTGTCATCCACCGTGGTCTCATCATCTCGGTGATGCAAGCCGTGTTCTCGGCGATATTCTACTTTGCACCGATTGCGTTATACCAGGGATGGCTCATGATCGGCTATGCGACGATCTACACGATGGCGCCCGTGTTTTCATTAGTGTTGGACACGGACGTGAATGAAGATTTGGCATTGATATACCCCGAGCTGTACAAGGAACTCACAAAGGTACGCGACGAGTTCTCTCCACGTACCTTGCGCGAAGATGTGATCCTCACTTTCGACAAATCTTTTTCAGGGCCGAGCGCTCTCTTTTAAGACGTTCTTCCAATGGTTAATGATCAGCGTATACCAAGGTCCGTGTAACCCCGTCTCGCACCAAGAAACTCATCTCGTTCACACCTTTTCTTGGTTGTTGCGGACGCAGGCGCGGCCATCATGCTCATGTCCCTCGTGCTCTTCGAGACTGAATTCTTGAATATCGTCTCCATCTCTTTCACCTCGCTCGTCCTGAACGAACTGATCATGGTCGCATTGGAGATCACGACTTGGTAAGAGCCCGTTTCCTTTCGCCCGTCCCCTGTCACACGCGTCGTTGACGCCCCCCGCACATAGGCACACGTACATGGTCATCTCTGAGGTCGTCACGCTCTTCTTGTACGTCATTAGCATTGCTTTCTTTCCGGAATACTTTGGTACGTGGTTTTACCAGACTCGACTCTCCACCCCGACAATGAATGATACTCACTTATCTGCCCACACAGACCTCGAGTTCGTGATGTCCACTCGTTTTGTATGGAAAGTGGCGGTCATTGTGGCGATCAGTGCACTCCCTCTCTACTTCATCAAGTTGATACGCAGTCGGATCGCACCCGCGGCATCGAGCAAATTGCTCTAGCCTCTTAGAGACCAGCACACTTAGCTAGTCCAATCTGTTTTTTTTTCATTTGTTTCGGAGGGAAAAACATAACTTATCTCCATGAGTGTCTGGCTGAGTTGGTTGTCTTTTTTCGGTGTCAGTCTCCATGCTCGAAGAGAATATCTGTTCACAGCAAATGGCCAAGGCCTGAATCATGGGGTAACCTTTGTATTTGCTCTGTAATTCGTCATCAGTATAGAAAGAATTGACCATGAATATGCTTGCCTCCCAGAAGCTCGGAAGGGTTTGAGTTCTCCCGAGAATATGTGTTAATGTCTGAGAGCTATTCATCTGATACTGTCATTGTGCCTTGAGACTAAAGTGTGCTGCCAGTGAGTCAATGGCATGGACCCATCCAGCCTATTGCTACACTTTTCTGGGCATTGGGATATTCAGTTGGTCTATTCCATAATGTTAGCACAAAATCGTTCCATTGTCTCATCTTGTTGAGTGTTGAGTCAACACTTTGCAATAAACAGCTAATTTCTCTTGTGTTGCTAAAAGATCCAAGTTTACTAGAATGTGTTAATCTTGTGGTTGCATATTCACACCTACACCTTCCAAGACAATGTGGTTTGTTATATAACAAGTTAAATAAAAGTTCAATTCACATGAATAATTAACTCATCTGACTCTTTGTCTATGAAACACTGGAAAATAGTGCCACCCCAGGTGCTGCATTGGACATAGGATAGGTCTGATAAAATTGTAGGTGACAAAAAGTACTCTAGTATTGAACCCACCCCAGATGCCTACTCATATATTCTGGACCTGGCTCAGTGTCTGTATTCCACAGACGGATGGACAATAGCTGTCCCCACTTGGAGTCAGGAGACCCATTTCCCTTGCCTTTATCTGTAAGGCTAAGAGCTGGGAGTAAAAACGTGCAGTGAATAAATCACCCTCAGCAAACCAGAGGCCTTGATCTATGTAAAGAGTTGGTGTATATTCCAGAGAAATCGAATAGATAGTGGTGCTCACGACCTGAAGGTCTCCATATACCTGCAAATTCCCAATCCTGATCAAATGCTCCAAGTTCATTCACCGATTCAGCAATTTTACGTCCAAACAAATTCTCTGCGACTTCCTTGATCGTGGTGTTGGTATATCTGCATATTGCGACAATGTATGAGCATGCGAACATTAGAATGATTTGAATTCCCAACCCAGTCGCAAAAACGATCAGGTCCGCAGTTGCTCGCGTCCCATCAGCAAATACAATTCCAGAAGGCACTATATGTGATATCTCCACGCCGGCCTTCACGGTGATCTGAGGCTCATGTGAGAGCTGATCCAAAATGATAAGCGCAATAATATACCTTCCCAGATGTGATGAGTGATGCACAGCCTCTATCTATATAGTATCCACCTGGGAGGGAGGTAGTAAAGAACCAGGCGCTTCTCGGGAAATACCTACCTCGTCGAATGACAAGACGATCCACGAAGTTGTCGTTTGGTCCAGGAAGGAGATACCCGCAAGTAGCCAAGCTGTTGTGAAGATCCCTATTGGACGTGATTGAAAATCTGCCGACACACGGCGCGTCAAAGCTATCTACCTATCAACGTCATCATTCATTGATGCGATCTCATTCTGATTGCTCTTCACTGCCTTGAATGGGAGAGCAATGTAGAAACGGTCAGCGACATCGATCGGAAGGGTGTCCGGTGCGAAGTATCCTGCTAGCAGGTCAATCGGATGCTGGTGGATAAAAGACAATGATGTACCTCTAAACGAGCGACGCATTGCCTCGCGACTAACTACAGCGGTGGGGGAGCGTTGGACAAGGGTCACCCGGGAGCCGTTGATGGCTAGGTCCTGTGCAATATCGTGACCTGAGCACCCAGCGCCAACGATGATTGCATTTTGTCCCTCTGAGGAATACAGATACTCGCTAGAGTGCATAGAAACGCCCCGGAAAGATGCCTAATAAAATATGAGTTTAGGACCGACAAGCGAGAAGGGGATATAATACTTTTCCGGGCATGGACGGGACAAAAGGAGCTTCACTCTTCAGTGTTCCTACACCTGTGGAAACAATAAGATGGCTACATTTCACGGTAATGGATGGTTGATCCGGCTGAGTGACAAGTATCGTCCACTTCTGTGCCATAGTGTCATAAGAAGTGGTAGTACTATGAGCTGAGGTGAGGAGATGAAGACCAAGGGCTTTGTGATATTCGTCGAGGTGATCTGCGACGCGCGCGCATGGGATGTGCTCCCCCGCATTCTCGGGGAACGGGAGAAAGGGAAGGGCATCTGGTATCAGTCAGTCGATTTTGAGAGTCAGAATTAACTGATACCTACTGAACACTCTCGGTGTATTTGTCTCTAGTGTCTTGTATCGAGTTCGCCAGCTGTTGCCCACTATAGTCGACTTCTCCAATACTAGAGTGGGGACTCCAACATTCTCCAACCGAGCAGCCACAGCTAAGCCGCACTGTCCAGCACCCAAGACCACTGCTCCATACTCCATCACATCCTTCCGCTCAAAAGGTCGGTTGAGGGACATGCTTCCGTGCCTATTGATGTAATACTCTGCAACTCCGCGCAAGCCATCCATGATGGTCACGAAACACCAGGCTTTCCACGTGCCGCTATCCGTTTGAACGAGGGTGAAGATGCCAGTACATTCTGCTATGACGGTCTGAAACTGGACAATCCCTTGAACGAAGGTTTTGTTGACACCAGCGTGTCTAAACCGAACGTCAGGTAGGATTTTGAACTGGGTCGGCCTCGAGATAGCTACGCCGCGGGATAAGCATTGTTGGATTTGGTGCCGGGTATACAACGTGCGATAATCTGGAGTGAAGGCCAGTAGGTCCCGCCAATAGCTGACGTCTATGAATGAGCGTTCAAGGGATAAGACGTCATGTAGAATGCAAGATTCAAGGTCTAAAATGAATGTCCGAAGCCATTCAGATGCTATGGCTTCTATTGAGTGGCGACTCATGAGAAGCGTTGTGGTTACAGTCTGGAGAATGGCTTACGGGGAGACGATGGTTCTGGAGCAGCTTCCGGACAATGTACCATCCTTCTGCAATGGCGAATGCAGAGTAGTTGTAATTGGAGCTGTATAATAATTCTGCGGTTCTTCTATTGCTCATCTTTAACTGCCGGTGCTGCCCAGGAAAGTGTCCACGCTGAGAGCAGCAAACACGGCACGGAGCCACATGCCCACACTCAGCGAGTCCGACAGGACAGGACCCACGCAGACTGGTTCGTTTAATGGATCCGATCAACCTGATGAGAAAGGAGAGAGAGAGAATCTAAATTTGCATACTACAACAATCATCTTGCAACTTGATGGAAGTTTTCACGCTGTGATGGAGTTGATGTGCACTTCGGATCGTCCAAATATAGTAGCCACCCTAGTTCTGTGTCCGTGTTTGTGCGGTTAACGCCGAGTTTATATATAATCTGCCAATCAGAATAATCATTATTATAATCCATATCAGGGGAACGTCATGTCACAGTCAACACTAACCATGCTTCGACCCAGGCGACAGCGAGCACGATGTGCGATCAGGCAGAACCTTTCCTCTCACGCTCGCCTAGTCCGTCCCCATTCGAGTGGTTTCGCGTGTCTCTCACTCGCCAGATCCGTTCCTATTATGAGTAGATGGGACAATATGCAGTTCATCGGGATCGGGAAAGCCCGTTTGGCTCGGAATTCAGTGAATTGGACAACAACCTGGCTATTCAACTGCCAGCGTTATTTATCCTGACTACTACGTTCCAGCCTTCATTACCACCATGGCTTCAGGAATCCCCTTGACCGACGCTGCAGTTATGTCAACTGTACTCGAAGGTATTTTGTATGGTGTGTATCTTGATCAATTTCGTGGAGCGTCGTCCGCTAAGTAGATTTGATCTAGGGTTTTCGCTGCTGATATTCATCGGCACCATATGGTGTCGACCCAAGAGAATCGCCGTCGTAAATCCAATCTGATGATGATCTCAATAGCCATCATCCTCCTGATTTTGAGTACCGCCGTAAGTTTATTCGTCAATGTTTAGGATCTCAGCCCCCCCCAACACAGAGAGGGATGACGACTGCGGTTGAGTCCCAGGATACGGACTATGGGATGAAACCATTACAAGTTAACATATCACAATTCTCAAAGAGCGATTCTACCCCAGTGTATCAGCCTGGAGACCAGGAAATTGAGATGGAAAACTGGTATGCAACACATCAAGTGGAGTCCGATAGTACTGCATCATACCAAGCTTGATATATAAGTATCTCAGTCTCATTTATGCCTCTCTTGGAAGACGAAGTGACTCTTCACTCGTTCACTGCGTCAATTTGGATAGGACATATACTCTTGAGCTCTGGCTGGCTTTGCTTTGCTAGCCTCGTGCACCATTTCTGGAAATCATCATTGTGCCGTTCTGTTACGTAGTAAGGTTGTAGCGAGGCCTAGCAGAGTAACAGAACATAGTCTTTGACCGTGCGAAAGGAAAGTGGCCTCACCGCTCTTTCCTTTCGCCTCCACCTTCGCTCGGGCCCCGGGCCGACACAGCGGCAGCGCCCTCTCTCGTCCTTCACCCTCCCGCCACTCCGTGGCGGTGACGATCCCAGTCGCCGCATCCGCCTCGACTCCCCGGGTTCTGGGTCCTTGGAGGCTCCGAGCTGGCGATCGAGCTGCGAGGCGGATGATGCTGCGCGCTGCCGCCCACCTACAATGTTACTCGCTCATAGATTCCCGAGCATTAGACCGTTGATCTGTACCGTACATCTCGTACATCCAACGATCTCCTTTCTCAGTGCCCGGCCACGGTCCGAAGCACAAGCCAAAGGCACTTTCGTCCGTTGAATTCGTAAAGATGTCCATGTTCACCCCACGAGTTGTGCTATTCCGGGCAGATTTATCACACGCATGATTCCACGCAACGCTCAGGGCCGCTAGGAGTGATTTCGACCGATTTTCATTGACACACGTACGACCAACGCTAGTCCGGAGGGCCGTCGTATTTTCCGATTCCGCCAAGCCTTGGTGGTAACTCCAAAGGGGTCCAGGAGAATTCGAACTGTTTTGTGGGAGCGATGAGCGTTGTTTCCAATTTTGGTAATCTATATGTCCATTCCCAAATGCGCTAGTCTCCCACGGCAGAGCCCATATACCATGACAATCGATGTAGTTAGTATCCACTATTCTGCAGTGCTTTAGGCCGCTTGTCCGGTGTCAGTCCTCCCACTCAACTCCCACCAGTACTACTCCAACTTTCCAAACCTCAACTACCTCACCTGTGTTGCAGACGTAACTGGAATGTTCACGCTTACGCTAAACTGGTCCTCCATCTATGTCGCTGCGCTTCTTTGTGGACTGCGGTTCGCCGTGAAGCACATTGCTAGCACTCGAATGCAATTTCCACTGCCCCCGGGTCCGCATGGACACTGGCTTTTTGGAAGTCAACTTCCAACGTCTCGGTAAGATTCTTCTGGTCTGCCTACTTGGGAATTCGTCTGACTAGATAATTGAAGAGCGCCTTTCGAGTTCGCGAAGATGACCGAAGAGTATGGCCCCGTATTCTCTCTGAGACAAGGTACCCGAACATTTATAATAATTGGTCGTTATCGAGCAGCCATGGATATCATGGAAAAACAAGGCGCCTCAATTGCTGACCGGCCTCGTTCGATCGCTGCGGGGGAGACGCTTTCTGGTGGTATGAGGGTTCTCGTGGCAGGAGCTGGGGACCGACTTCGCAAACTCCGTAGGTAATATGATTTGAATTTCAAAGGAAAACGCCATCTGAGACCCAACTGTTCTTACGATAAAGAGTTCTACATGCAATTTTGCAACCCAGGGTTGCGGAGACATATGAGCCGGTACAGGTGCAGCATGCAAAAAATGTGCTGCTTGACATTCTAGAGGACCCTAAAAACCACCAGATGCATGCTAAACGGTACGCTTCTCTATTTCCCCTATCGGTGGGCTCGACCTGAGACCGTGCCTTAGGTATGCTGCATCAGTGATCATGTCCATCACCTATGGTAAAACCACGCCGACTGCGTATAGCGACCCTGAAGTTCTGGCCGTAAATCGTTGTATGTCACGCTTCGGTCAAGCCCTACGTCCGGGAGCCTATCTCGTGGACACCTATCCTGTCCTTAAGTACATTCCCGGGTACCTCACGCAGTTGAGGAAGTGGCATCAGGAAGAACTTGCTCTTTTCCAAGAACAACTGGACTTGGTACGGGAACAAATGGTAAATCAAAAATTTGCATTCACTGCGTAATTATTCGCGGAAGCTAACTTTATCCAGGGGAAAGGCAATGCACACCATTGTTTCGCCAAGCTTTTGCTAGAGAACCAAAGCGAGTTGGGAACCACGGATGAGGAAATTGCCTATGTTGCTGGATCCATGTTTGGTGCAGGCTCAGATACTGTCAGTATCAAAATGAGCGACTTGACAGTCTGAACGTGATCTAACCATAAGGCTGACACAACTTTTCTCATCACCAGACTGCTTCAGCGATTACGATAATGATGATGGCGGCTGCTTTGCATACAGAAGCTCAAACCAGGGTGCAGGAGGAGCTAGACAATGTTGTCGGACGGGAGAGATGTGCGCCGCTTTTCATTCCTAATGCTTAATGATGTTATTGAAACACCTGCAGTGCCATCCTTCGCTGATCAGGAAATGCTCCCCCAAGTGACCGCATTCGTGTTAGAGAGTCTCAGATGGCGACCCGTGAGTATTGGAGGTGCGTTCGCTCACTCAAACACCGCGTATGGTGTATCTGATGCATGCACCAGGATTCGCGCACCGTGCGACGACGGATGTCGTGTGGAATAACTACTTGATTCCCAAAGGTGCAACTGTCATCGGAAACCATTGGTACGTCGAAAGGAGTTTTACACGCGTAGATGTGACATTATTTCTCAGGGCGATTGCCAACGACCCGGAGGTCTTCCCAAACCCTGAGAAGTTCGATCCCCAGCGTTGGATTACTGCAGAAGGAAACCTGCGGGATGACTTGCGTTTCTGCACCTTCGGTTTCGGTCGCAGGTAAGCCAATGTGGATCTGCACGCGTACATAGATGCCTTTGACGCTGCCGCATCTAGAATTTGTCCGGGACTGCACGTCGCAAATAACTCTATCTTCATAAACACTGCGCTCATTCTCTGGGCGTTTCGCGTCTTCGAAAATCCCGCAGCGCCGATCGATTCGTTTGCATTTTCTGATACTGTGAATATGCACGCTCTGCCCTTTGAGTTGATTTTCGAGGCTCGATTGCCTGGAGCGGAGGTCAGGAAACTATGCAGAGAGTCATTGGACAGGGAGTCAAGTTAACAAATGCTTATGACTCCTGGATTAGTTCAATTCAAATCAGTCTTGAATTCAACGGCCACATAGTAGGTCACTTGTGTCCTCGAGGCTCGAGGCTTCTTCCACAATGAGTGTGTGGACTTCGACGTTATGTTGGTCGTCGATCGAAGTCTGATTAAAACAGTTACAAGGCCAGCTACTGTAATGTGTCAGGCAAGACCTGAGGCGCCCCACGCCCTGATGGAGCCGAGGGCTAGGCCCAAGCCCAGGGTTCAGGCATCGGGCGTCAGATCCGGGCTTACCATGTGGTAGGCTAGTATACTTGTCGCAGCATTAACGTGTGTGGAACTTCCCGGAGACTATGTTTAGTATTACTAACTACACAACTGGTGTGGTGTTAATCAAAAGGGGTGGTTCTCTGACCATAGCATGAGTATTCAGCGACAGTTTTCTCAGGTTGTGCAACAAATTTGCTGATGGTGAATGGCTGCGGAGACCGCGGCCCGGGAATGACAAGTACAATTACTGTGGACTTGGACGCACTGGCATGTGATTATAATAGTTGTGCGTCAATAGCCCTCGATCGCATGATCGGAAATTCTGATCTCGAAGTATTAAGTCTGGTTTGAGGAGACTATGAATAGCTTGCGAAAATTTCGGTGATATCAGAAACACCGTGACGCGGTGACTGGAGACATCCGGATCAGAAGTTCGAATCGGATGGTCACGGTCAAGTGCCACCTCGTCGAAGATCGTGTCATTGACGAAATGGGGGTACATATCATGGTTTTCACGATAATTCAATTAATGAAGCTGCAGAATACGCTCATCAGGTCACCTCCATTGCCTCGCACGTTTTCACAGTGCTCATAGCTTCATACACCATGTCCAAGTGTGGCTACGCCTCCACGGATCGAATCCATCAGGTTCGACCCCATCGCGGTGTGGGTACTTGGCAGACGCTGATCGCAGCAAAGATTCATGATAGGTTAACCAGGACTTTTGAAGAAGGGCGGACTCTTCCATTATGCTACTACGCTATAGGCAGCTTCTGCAGCCTGAGGTCGCTCGCTTGGTGCAGGAGAATTACGGAAAGATCGAGGGCGCACTCAAGGAGGATTTAGGCAGACATCCCCTGGAAGTCAGACTCCATGAGTTAGGACCGATCATTGCAGGTGCCCTCAATTCGCTGGACAAGCTTGAAGAATGGAGCGCACCAGAGAAAGCCGAGGTAGAGCGGTGGCGTAGCGGCTGGGATACCACCATATTCAAAGCATCCAAAGGCACAGTCCTTCTGATCAGGTAATTCGTCACTTCCGTCCGACTGTTCCCCACTGAGGCTATTCCTTTCGTACCCAGCCCCTGGAATTTTCCATGGGTCATCACAACGTTGCTGCTCATTGGTGCGATCGCCGCGGGCTGCGCGTGCTTGATCAAGCCTTCTGAATGGCACGGACCTGCTACCAAGGGGAACTCATTCCAAAATACCTCGATTTCGAGGCGTACGGAGTCTGCCTATTGACGCTGCATGAAATGTGACTGACCTCACTACTAATCTCAGGTCTGCGTCACATGTCTTTGTCGAAGAATAGTACCAAAGCGTGTTGGTCGAGGCCTTCAAGAAAGCGTACGACTCTTCCTGGCGGAACGGTCCACTAGACGCGTCATCCAACCTAGCACATATTATAAATGATAACCATTATGGACGTATACAGAGCCTCCTGAAAGGAACCAAAAGCAAGGTCGAGAAGTTTGGGTGCCCTGGACCTACGGATCGAACCGGCAATCGTGACAAACGTGAAACTGGACGACCCGCTACTGAAAGAGTCAGTGATACATTGCATGCTGAAATCACAGAGGAACCAAGGAAATACTTACAACGACAAATATTTTGCCCTATTTTGCCCATCATCCCAATTGCAAATATTAATGTTGATTCCGCTATTTCGCACATTCGGGTAGGGTAAGTAGACTGGTGACCAGTCCGTCTAAAAGAGGAAATGCTGAGGCGAAGCATTCCGTCGATAGACGCGACGGCTTGCTTTTAGACAGAGTGTGGTCACGTCTACAGGATAAGCCCCACTTACAACACATGAAGGTTAACGCTCATTCACCCACGCAGGCCGACTCCGCTAGTTATCTACGTCTTTACAGGAATCGATGAGACGAAGAACAAATGTGATCTGCGGCCACGGTGTGAGTCAATACTGACTACCCGATTCTAGTCATCCAGAGCACCCAAAGTGGGCAGCTGGTCCTGAACGAGACTTTCGGTCAACTTGCGGTTCCCGAGATCCCCTTCGGTGGACAGGGAGAATCAGGCTGTCAGTCTCGATCTGCATGGGTACCCGCGGATGTACTAATGTTGATGTTATATTTGCAGACGGGTGAGGGGATCCATCAATATCCCTTTGGATCAGGGGTGACTGTTTCTCCGTCGATTTTTTTTCCCGACTGGTTGATGGCCTGTCGCAGGACGGAGGGCGTTATGCTGGGAAGGTACCCACCATACTCGCAACCTGCATTGGATTTCTTCTCCCAGGCCCTGAAACCAAGGATATCTGATGCGTAACATGCCATAAGTTTTCCCCATCGTGTAAGCTCACCAGCACTGTTGAAAGTCACAGAACTAAAGTCATTACTCAACTGAAATATTGCCCATTGTGCCGGTGAGTCGTGTGAGTCATAAAGCAACCCAGGTTGTAGTTGGTCCATTGTGTGAGCATTAATTGAACAATCTTGCAATGGGTCTCAAGCTCGTTATGGCGATGAGTTCATATAGTTTGCTTTGTATTTCAATGACATCGGATTGGAAAAAGTCGCCGCCTAGCTGTAAATGGAGCATGATAATTTCCGAAAAATGATGCATAAGCATCAATCGTGACGGTAGATGGACGAACGGAAGCTGGTTTCAGTCTGTGCACCGGCCCGGGCCCCGTTTGGTTTACAAGCATGTGTAGGTCTGAAGCAAAAATTAATTGCCGTCACGTTAGTAGTCCCGTCGTGGAATCGAAGTACGGTCCGAATACCGTATTCATTAAAACTGCTCAATGGTCGGTCTGGATTCTTGCATGTACATAATCTTTTCAATCGAAAATCAAATTAAAAACGAGGCACACGAACGTCGAACGTCTGGGAAATGGCCAGTCTAGGGGCAAGTCTTGGGAAAGTCTCGTGGGAAGTCTTGGGGCATCACGTGAAGCGTCACGCCCAGAGAACTGCGAGTGCTGCGGAACATCAATCGGAACCTGAATTGCAGGTCGTCAGCCGCCTGCCCTCCCCGCCCGCACGCTGCCCGCCGCCCCTGCCGCTGCTCCTGTCAAGCCCCCGACGCTCACCGACGGTCCTGTGCCCCGCTCCAACAACGGCGGGCACGCTCACATCTGCAAAAAGGAAATACTACATAGACATAGTAC
>QGOI01007778.1:0-11704 GCA_003313885.1 Boletus sp. MG55 | reverse complement strand
GTCCTCTTATATACATGCTGCATATGGTTTGCCCGTATATCCATCGTGTTCTCGGTGGTCCGCATCGTTCCACCAGCTCGAAGCTTCAGTATGGTCGCTGTTGTCGCTGGTGGGGTGTTTGTCTGCATGTGGATCTACATCCTCACTGCCAAGTCTGTCGTTTGTTCCGTGGACGAGTCATGGTACAACTCCTTCTTCATCCTGTGTCCGATGCCAAGTTGGGTAGCGGTTTCAGAAGTCTGCAGTATGTCTGTTCGCGCGCCAACTGTCCTTCGCTTGCTCATCCTGCTGTTCAGCCGATGCATTATCAGACGTCATCCTCGTGGCTCTTCCGATTCGTCTGCTATGGCGCGTAAAGCTACCCTCGAACGAGAGAATCATGGTTCTCTCAGTCTTCTCGACCAGCATCTTGGTTAGTGTCGTCAGCGCAGTACATACCTCATACCTCATCCCTCAGGCCACCTTCATCGGCGGGATTACAGCACAGATGGAGGTACGCATGCCCGTTTCGTCAACTCACGCCTTGAACAACCGCTCAAATATACAAATAGGGTGCAATCTCTCTCATCGTCTGTAATCTTCTCGTCGTCGTCACGTTCATCTACCGCGCGACCAAAAATGGTAGAGACCTCACCGCTGGCCTCCCTGACAAGCTCACCCGCTCCTCGAACCGACTTACTACCGTCGACCTCGACTTTACCGGAGGTTCTTTGTTCACCTCGACGACCACGGACACTGGTACGGGACTCAGTCAGTCCGCATTCACGGGCACGTCGGTCACGGGAACGAATATCTCGAGCGTCGTGTTCGCCAATTCGAACGACAAGGACACGACGTTTGGTTCCATCATCTGTCCGAGCGGATCAGTTCTTCCCGTCGTCGCTGTGAACACAGACGCGAGCCCACCGCCGATTAACACGAAGCGATAACGGCGTACATTGGTTTCTCCTCGGAGCCAGGGGATGCTTTTTTTAGTTTTTTTTTTTTTGGATCCGGGCCGTGTCGAGACTGTTTCTCGGCAGTTTTATTTTTATTTTCTGCTTCTACTTATGATGTAATATCGTTGTCACGTTCTGCAAACTGTACATCCCTTCCCGCTCTCGAGCTCCCCTTTTTTCTGCTCTCGATTATGACATTACTCAAGATTACAAGGGTCCCACTGGCAATCCGGTACGTCCCGTCCGATTCGACGACACCGGCTCGAGGCTGACATGTCTTTCGCTCCGATTTCTATTGTTGCATACGTTCTCCCGAAGCCAGGTGTGAGGGGCACCGACATGTAGCGATACCGTTTTTTCTTTCTTTCTCTCCGTCCGTCCGCAATCGTTTGTCATTTCTCGATCATCTTTTACCTGTCATCGTTTTCGACGTCACCCCTCTGCCGTCTAGACCCGTGTTGCCATTTCCGTTTTCTTTCCCGTTTTCTGACATTGTATTCTCCTTCCAGTTGTTCTCAGCGTTTTCCGTTGCATGTAGAGTACGCCACTCGTAGAGGCTCGACTATATTTATAGAAAAAAAAATCAACCCGAATCGGCGTGTGCGACTAGTCGGTGAGTGTGTAAAGCTTGGCCAAACGACAGGCTGATGCTAACAAGTGACGGTGAACGGATGTCTAAGAGCCGTCATTAATTAAATTCGTGTTCATCATTCATAATGACATGAGGATACAACAAGACGTCGATAGAGGGTATTCTTCAGGGCGGCGTGAGCCGTCCAAGCAAAAAGATTTAAAAGATTTAAGAAAAGGAAATAGTGATTATTTTTGCAGAAAAGGAACACTCGGATGCCGGCACTTGCGATGACGCACCGTGGCCGCGGGGTGAGAAGCGTTCCTCGACAACCGAGCGCGCGCGGGTCCGGTGATGTCGATCCCCCTTCACCATGTTTTGATACCCCATCCTATCAAAGAGAAGAACAACGGTATTCCCTCGGAGCTGAGAACCCCAATACCAGCATAGACGACAACCTTGGTGAGCACTACATTACAGTCAGCACGTCAGCGCACCCCGAAGCAGCACGACAAGAATAAAGAAAAGAAAGAGAGCGGAGACTCACCATCGGCATCGTAATGCTTCACCTCCTTTGTCGCCACCATGCCCGTCTTGTCCACCTCCGAAGATTTCCCATTCTCCAGATTTGCATCAACCTTCACTTGCCCCCCATGCATGTTCAACCCCCGTCGCTTGATCGTATGCCTCAGCTTCTCCGAGCCGTACACACCACTCACTTCCAACGCGCCCGGAAGATCGATCACACTCGGAATGGGATAGAGGCCATTCTTCATGGATAAACGACCGTAATCCGTCGCAGGCGTGTAGAAACGGCGGTGCGGGAGATCAAAGTAGGGCGCTAACGCGCGAAAGACGGGTGGTAAAATCGCGAGTAAAAACGATTTTGCGAGAAGTCGCCAGACGAATATAATCAATACGCCTATCGTTCGTTTTCAATTGTGGTGGACGGTGTAATTTTGGTTGTTGTTGTTGTTGTGGTGGTGGTGGTGGTGGTGGTGCGAAATCGACGTCAGGGATGGATATGATGAACAGTGCAGGCATCAGGACGCACCAATGCAAACTTTAGCCCCAGCGAGACTCCACCACATCATTCTTTCGTCCCATGTCCAGATATCGCCTTGACCTCCGGGCATGACTGTACCAAGGAATTTTCCGTCTAGGCCAGCGTAAACAGAGTGCCATCTTGCTAAATAAATCCCCAGGACAACAGACACGAACGCAATCGCGTCTTCGAAACACGGACAGTCATCCACTGGTTGCGGATGATAGTGTACCAACAAGAGGCACAGTGGTACCAGCACAGAAGGAACTAAACGCAAGGTGAGGACATCATTTGTCAATGAACAACGCAATAGCGGAGCAGGGTGCTTTACCGATCCATGATCCGCTCTCCAACCAACGCTCCATCGTGTTGCTCGTGATGACATAGACCGCCCAGATAGCGGCTCCGAGTGTTACCCCCACAGCACAGTCTGTGAAAGAGTGCATGCCTGTGTAAATCCTGCCAAAGACGATCGAGACGGCATATAACACCAAAATCCCGCAGGAAATCCAATAAGTCGTTCTAGAGATGGCCGAATAATCAATGTAGGCGGAGTGAATGTGACCGAACATGAAGAACGCCATGGACACACTATTAGTCGAGTGTGTTGATGGGAAACCGTATTCGAGGTGATGCGTGCCGATAGCTATATTAATAGAACGAGTTGACCTCATAACAGTGGCGGACAGCGAAAAAACCACGTACTCAGACGATTTACAGGAGGTGAAAAGGGGCGCGGTGAACACACGAGGTCTTTGATGAACGAAGAGAAATAGACACCAGATGCCAAAACAACCACAAGGCTGGACGAGCAAGCAAGAAATTCAGACGCATGACATCATTGCCGAAACACAGGACTCACCCTCGCCCAATCTCTGAAAATCCAAAGAAAAACAGGATCGGGAGTGCAATCATGAAGGAAGTGTGTGTCCCAAGCGCAGAGGAGTACAGAAAATAGCTGTCCAACCAAGGACTACGGAGGAATGCCTATCGGCACACATAAGAAGCAAGTCAGCCAAGCCGTGTGACAGCCATGCAAGGACTCACCTGTAGGCGTCCTATAACGATACTCTCGCGCGCGACTGCCTTGATAAGACGGGCGCGAATTGCGGCTCTCCATCGTGGTAGTGTCGCATTGTAAATGTCGTCTGGAAGCTGACCAGGTGCGTCTCGAGACGTTTCAGACGGTGCTGTATCAGCGTCAAGTTTGGACGAGCGGTTGCCTGTGAACGGCGGCATAAAGATAGACACCTAAGTGATGTCAAAGTCGTTCCAGCAAGTCGTCAAGCTAGTAATTGGGTCGGAATTGTGAACATGCGTGAAGACAGGACGCACAGACAATTTGGGTGCCACGAACGAGCGAGACTTGCCTTGGGCCCTGCCTTGGTGGTCGCCGTCCGCTGACAAGGACGTGTGGCGTAAGCAAGCGGTCTAAACAGGAAGCCGTAGCAACTACGCAATTCAAGCACGTGATCATAGAACTGATTCAGACGATGGCGCTTTCAATAGAAATCACAACTTGATGGAAACGATTGGCACGCTCCACTGTTGGGTCTACCGCGACGACGTTGAATGCATATTTCCTGTCGAGATCTCGAGGACAGAAACTGTCGGAGTCCTCAAAAAAGTCATCAAGGACAAGGAATTTGTCACGTTCCGTGATGTGGAGGCAGACAAGCTCCGGCTCTACTCCACCCTTATCCCCGGCCCGGATAATGACGAACACCTCAAAGACCAGCTCAAGCAGTTGTCATTGGAAGACAAACCACCCCTTTACTCACAAAGCAAAGTATCTAAACTTTTCCTAGAGTCTGGTGCAGGGGAAGAGGAGTGGCTCGTCGTCGTCGACTGGCCCAATTCTGGTGCGCTCTTATCAAGGTATTCTGTTGTCCTCCTGACGACCAACATCGCTTCCCAGGTTCAAACGTGACTAAACCTCCTGTCGCCGTCGTCCCAGACATGACCCTTTGGTGCTGGGTGCGCGGTAACGCGACCGGTAGCGTCTTCATGGTCGAAATTTCGAGCACCAAGACTGTCATGGCCCTCAAAGAAGTCATCAAGAACAAGAACCCAGTGGGCTTTCGTGATGTAGACCCGCATGATCTTGCTCTTTACAAAGTTTCACTCCCGTATGGGGAAGATGACACCCTTGAAGGTGTTCTTGGCGCTTGCACCATCTCCAGTCTGGGGAAACCTTTACGGGATTTGCAGAAGTTGTCAGCTATTTTCATGCCACTGCCTGCCGACTACCAACTCCACCTCATCGTTGGTATGTGGCACTTGGAATTCGACCTTGACTTCAAACGATGATCATGCTTTGCATTTCCAGACAGCTTGGCTTTGTCTTTCCAGTGTTGGCGTCGGGGTGCAGATCCTGTGAACTCCTTTGCAGTCCAAATATCAATGAGGGCCAGGGTTGACGGCCTCAAAAATGTGATCAAGGCGGCATACGGTAAACACCTTGATGGTCTATCCCCCGGTCGCTTGAAACTCTACAAGATTTCAGTAAATGAAGAGACCGAGCTTCGCGAGTGTCTTAGTGCTCCAGGATGGGGTCGACTTCTCCAAGGGGATGAGTTGGTGCAGAACGTCTTTGATGATGTTCCATTTTTTCAGTTCCCACGTGTCGTCGTCGAGCTACCCGATAAAGGTAAGCAAAACTATGGCGATGTTGACTCGTACTTACCCAGGCCCTGAATATTACATCGCAGCACATAACCCTGCAGCTGTCCCTTCTGCCGTCCACTCGCGATTGCAGTATATCCAGGCGTGGGCTCACAACCCAGCAAGGAGCCCTTCTCAGCAAGAAGAAGCCTCAAATTTCAAGATCTTACAGTCGACCAATCGTAGGATTGAGTGGACTCGGACCCGACCGCCTGACGGCGCTTTAACCACCCCAGTCACGCTACTGCATCCCATCTTTGGCCAGTTCGTCGACGACTGTGACACTCATGAGCCTACCAGCGAAGATAACACCTTTGTTTTGGATCTTTCCTTACAAATGTCCAAGTTCTTCGAAAACGAGAGCCACCGACAGGAAGCATTTATCAACATCTTGCGCAGCCATGGCATAGGGATCGTACCGAGCTCTTTTACTGGTTACCCTGACGGAGATTTGCACGTGAACGGTCATCGGTACATGATCTTGGAGGTCATATCTGAGGTCGGTGCCAAGGGCCCCGAGCCTTACTGCCAAGCAATACTCTACTACATAGGAGTAAGTAAAGACGAGGTGGAGAAAGCCTCCATGAAGGACGTGCAGTTCAACTTTCCTTGCCTCATTATCACCCTCTTTGGTGGGTTCTGCTGCAAATCTGCTTTCCTGTCCGCTGATGAAATACCGTAGGCCCTCACCTCGGTTTCTCGGGCGCAGTCTGGGCTAACCGCCCCAATTACCAAGTCCTCTCCACCGTTCTGCCTCTATTCTGGCACCCGACAGATACCATGATGCGCCAATCTGCCGCTCGTCATATCGGTGCATTCACCAAGGCCTGCCGATCACTGCAGGAACTCTATGAGAAATTTGATCAGACGCCTGAAGACTTCAAGGACTTGCAGCCAGAGTTTCCGCATCCTCGCTGCTACACGAATTTGGATGGGAAGAACCAGGAGCGTTTCAGGTACATCCGTACTCTGGGAGCTAGTAGCAATCTGCTTTTCGTCGTGAAGACGGATGCTGGCGAGCAACTCTGCGTCAAGTTTGTGCGGACATATGGTCGGACGCTACATCAGCAGTGCGCAGCCTGGGGAATTTCGCCATCGCTAAGGGGGTTCAATGCTATCCCAGGAGGGTGGTACATGGTCGTCATGGATCTTCTCGAGGAGTACGAATGTCTTCACGATGTTAAGCACAGCCTCTCCCGCGAAGAGAAGGAGAGGCTGAGAGAAGAGCTTAGAAGCAAGCTGACAGATCTCCACCAGATGAACTTCGTGCATGGAGATGTGCGTGATGTGAACGTGATGATCAGGAAGGACCGGTTGGGATGGAGGTTGATCGATTTCGACTGGTCGGGCAAGATTGGCGAGGTACGATACCCCATGAACGTGTATCATGGACTGGGCTTGCGACGACCGGAGGGTGCGCTTGATGGCGAGTTGATTCTCGCTGACCACGACATCAAGATGCTGGATTACTTGTTTCGCTGACTCCGGACTTGCCGCTGTACAGGCCATGGTGGGGCATCCAAAACTGTAATCCCTGACATTCATTCGTGCAATCAAACAAAGTTCTGGGGGTCCTGTCAAATAGGCTTGCGTCGCCGAGTTTCAGGATATGCAGCATTGCGCAGCACGTCATGTCGACGGTCGCGCATAATCCAGCTATCATAGAAACAAATTAGTCATAGCAGCGACATAGTTACTCATGTGAAAGGCAGGATAGATCTTGTACACGATTCGTATGAGTGGTGCCCAGAGCTCCGAGTATCTGGATGGCAGATCGGAAACAGTTGTCTGTAAATCTTTGTAAGTGCCATATCAATATTGACAGCGAATGGGGGAGTCAGCGCGATGCGCTCTCCCCACACGTGCCACGTCAAGGGTAACAAGTTGTCCCCGCAGATTCTAGGTCTGCCCAGCCTAAATTAGCGATGCCAAATGGAGAGAAATAGGCCATGACAATACACTAACATACGGTCTCCGCCATCAGTTCCGTAGCAGGTGTCCCTGGTTTGTCACAACTTTTGTAAGAGGGCCGCATATACACAAGATCTAGAGTTTCCTATGCGGACCAGAGCCGGGAATAAAGACGAAGGACCTGCAGCTTTGCAGGGTGATCGCGAACTCCGCCGCAAAGGAATGTATAGTGTGCCTTTCCCTCGAGTGAGCTTGTCCGCAGTACAGCGCGGTGTACATCCAATTCTCGGGCATGGCACTAGTATGAAATGAGAATTCAAGCTCAATGACAAGGATCAATGACAATGATCGGGATTACGGTTAAAAGTTATTTCTGGGCGCTTTACCTGAATTCTATCCATCTTTGAGCCTGTGGAACGCCATGCCGCTGGAAAGGCGGACCGGTGATCGTCTGGAAACCGGGGACAGCGGGGAACTTGAACACCCAAGGTAGGGGGGTAGGTTCAATCTAGTAAGCTGCTTGTTTTGCATCTCGCTGGCCTGGATGTAACAGTACGGCGTTGGCGGTAGGTATCAATCCGGGTACAGTGGAGACTCCGAGACGACTACAAACCATGTTCTGAACGGTGATCGCTCGCGAACGAGGTTCAGGATGCTGTGAGTTCTCTGACTCAGGCGATGAACGTCCAGCACCGCCCCGACCTCAGAGCTGACTCAGAGCATCCACCCGGGTGTGCAGCCAAAACCCCTGTTGCGAGGAACGTGCTGGTACGAAATAAGTAAGTCACCGTTACCAAACGTCTGCTGTACCCAAACCTTGTCCCCTTCAGTAATGCATAATACTAGCAAATGCAAATGAAGCAAACCGTGCACGTATTCCAGGGACGTGAGGTACGACCGCCTGAATGTCTCTTCCATATCCGATGCGGATCACTTACCGATCATAAACATATAAAAAGGGAATACGGTGCTCATCCACATACGTTCGCCAAAGCTTGCCTCTTTGCCTTGGATATGCGTTCTGCGGTCGTAATCTTCTCCGTTCTTGCCCTCATCTCTGCTCAAGTGTTTGCAAACACTGGGCCACTCTCGTTCAACCCGGGGGGCCCAATCATCCCGGTGACCTCCGCTCCATGTGAGCCACCCAAGTTGGAATAGGAGACACCTTCCCGACTGTGATGATTGACTTTCAAGTTAGCGAGCGAGGAGTAGGTCCATGTGACCGACATCTAACAGGTGGTGTACTCACTGAGGTTACTATCACGATGTTTTTCAGCTTGAACCCTGAAAATGATTGAGTCAATGGTCTTGCCAATTGCGCGGGGGATGAATAGAAGAAAGTAAGAAGATGCTTACAAAAATAAAATAAAAAAGAGGGGAGTGGGGGGAGAGAGTACATGTATACTGCTCGTGGAGTACTTCTAGGGTCTCAGAACCGGGGAAACGCTAGAAAAAAATGTATCTCTAGTATTGATATACTGTTTGGAACTCCTGGCTATCTAACAAGCCCCATATCTTGGTGTGGAGCGGAGGGATTGAAGGGATATGATTGGCAAGCCGAGACTCGAAGAACGTCGAGCTGCGTCAGGCCAGCCTCTGTGACCCACCCGTGAATGGCAAACAAACCACAACCCCTGACTGACGGCACTAGCGCTGAGAGTCTCACGTCCTCATAGCCGACCACAATCATCGCCCCATTCAACTAACCAAGTTACGAATCTCGATGCATCGTCCTCCCATCCATGTCAACTTTCCATTTGATGCGGACTTGACGGATCTCATCTTCACCACCCTTCACCACCCTCTCCGACATTCACAGCCTAGAGTCCTTCGTATTATCCTCACAGTTTGTATACAATGTCTTCGATACCCGCCGTGCTTCCGTCCTTCGTGCTGTCGTATCTAACCATCTGGGTCCCGCTACCCCGCCGGCCATGCGGCTCCTAAAAGTCATGATGGACGTCAATTCCTGTTGGCATGGCTGGCTTGCCCCACTCCCAGTAACCAAACTTCCCAGAGAGGACAATTTCCAACCAAACGATCCCCGCATCATCGTCACCATGCGCAAAGCCCACATCCTTGCCACCAACCACGACGTCGTTCAAGAACCTGAATCACTGTATAGTTGGAGGTGATCGATTTCTGTGAGTCTCACACAACGTTCTTTGCCGCTCATGCCATATATTGCAGAAACAATG
This sequence comes from Boletus sp. MG55, assembly GCA_003313885.1. Classification (NCBI taxonomy): domain Eukaryota; kingdom Fungi; phylum Basidiomycota; class Agaricomycetes; order Boletales; family Boletaceae; genus Boletus; species Boletus sp. MG55. Next base: position 2,377 of record QGOI01007778.1, on the reverse strand, counting down.
ATCCTCGATCGTCCTCGACTCGCCTCACACTGTACGAGTCCGAGCGAGTCCAAACGGCGCTGTACAGGGCGTGGTTCGTCTGCGCGCTGTATGGTCTCCCCGCACCTGCGCGTCGGAAAAAGCAAATCCAAACGTCACTCAGAGATCCTGAGGGATCTCGGGCGGATGCAAGCCAAGTTTCTGCAGAGCTTCACACCTTCGCAGATGGCGCCACTTCTCGAGGCATGGAAGTTCATGGTGGACTTGACGTCTTGGGCCGTTCGTGCCGATTTTTTCCCGCAGAAAAGTCAGTGGTCGTTTTTTCACCCGTTTTCGATACTTAATTGCAGCGGAAAACGAAGACTATCGTTCCTTGGAAGCATATCTCGTTTGGTCGGGTCCCAGTGCGACGTTACAAGCCTTTCAAGGAGAGTTGACAAGCAGTCCCTGTTCTATCTACGTCCTATGAACAATTTTATGATGTATTCAACGCGGCGAGTACACCCAAGCAGGCAAGCATCGGGATATTGATATCCCCGGATGAACGTTTTCTGAAAACCCTGAAATGTATGCTCTCATGACTTGATCTCGACATGGCTGAATGCAACTCAAAGTAGGCCAACAATGCACACAAGCACCTCCTGCAGGTTTGTGGAGCAAATCGAGTTGGTGCCTCTTTTATAGCACTGGACGAATTGACTGACGTGGTGGCCTCAGATTGGTCTTACCTTCGCGGAATAGTCCCGCCTTCACAGCTTTTCGAGCTCCTCGAGCTTCCTTGGTTGAACTCCTATACCGACGCAGCTGCCTTGGAGAAGATTTGTCGCAGTACGCCTTACCCCCAACTTATCGGCGAAGTCTTTGTCCTCCGCTCCAAGGCATACAAAGCTTGGGAACCTGGACACTGGCTTTGCATGACCTGCCTCCAGACATTTGTGCACGATAACATAGAAGCATTTTGTCGATCTCGAGAATACCCTGAACAGTTTATTCAACGAGATTCCATTTTCCAGCAAGGTCAGGGTCCAACTGAATGACAAGTAGACGAATCCTGGTTTGATCCCATTTCTTTGCATGATCAATTCAGGACTGGTTTGTTTTACATCTAACGTACACTGTTACTTGGAATGATTCCGTTTCACTGTAGATACACTTTGACTACTGCCTTGCTGTGAGCAGTTTCTCCTTTGGCTGGTTGCTGCGGGAGGCTTTCCAAGCAGCATAGTAAAGGGGCAGCCCGTCCGTCAAGCCTGGCTTCTTTTGCTGCCAACCCAAGAGGGACTTTGCAAGGTAAGGGCGAAGGAGGACCGTGGACGCGACAGCCTCTTCAAACACTGTCAACCGATAAAACAACCATCAGTTCCAAACCAACCCCACAGCACGAACTACAGCGCACCATTCGTTGGCTCGATCCACCTATGCGGTCCCTTGGCACCCGAGACCTGGATCAGCTTCTCAAGCAAGTTGTCGATGGATTCTGCAGTCTCATTGCTAGCATCTATCGCGAGTCCACCGAGGATAGGCGCCTTCTCGACCGCTCGAACATACACGTCCGCAAGATCGTCGGCATGAATGAACGAAGTACGTCCTCCGGGTTTCCCATACCACGCAACCTGGGGCCCCGTCTCGGTCGCCTTGAACACCGAATCCAACAGATAGGTGCTCTTGCCATACACCAACGCCGGCCGAATCACAATTCCGTTCACGCGGTCGTCTTTGAGCACCGCTTGTTCGACGGGGGGACGCCACGCGACAAAGGAGACGGGGTTGGAGAGCGGCGTCGTGTCCGAGGCGAACTCGTCTGTGCTCGAACCGTGAACCCAGATGCCGGAGGTGTAGATGAAAGAGACTTTGGGAGAGCCAGTGGGACGCGTGGATTGGGCGGCGGTGGCGACGGCGTTGAGGAGGGTCAGTGCGACGGTGCGCAGATCAACGGTGCCTCCGAGGGCCTCGATGACGACGTCGATGGTGGGAATCAAGTGAGCCCACGCTTGCGTGTCTGTGGGTTCGCCGACGACAGGGAAGACTGCAAGGCGATGGTAAGTCGGTCACGTTGTCTGGCAGGGCGGATCAGTGGGAGCGGGAACGGACTTTCATCTGCGGCCAACTGCTTGGCCTTTGTTTCTGAACGGGTGACGCCGTACACAGTGTGCCCCGCTCTACTGAGAGCCTGAGCGACGGGGAAACCGACAGAACCAGAAGCGCTGCAGAGTGCGTTAGCTTCGATCGCTGCTCGCCGGAACTCTTTACTCGCCCAAAAATGAGGACTTTCATCTTGCTCGGTGTATCGGTCTGGTCCAAGGGGGTATCAAGGCTCTGGAACGAACCCGTCTCCGAACTCGTCTCCAGCCTATTATATGCCGTTGCCGCATGGCTTCTCGAAGCTGTGCTTGATAAT
>QGOI01007756.1:0-20607 GCA_003313885.1 Boletus sp. MG55 | reverse complement strand
TTTATTTGTTCCCACCAAAGGTAAGCGAAATTCCCACAGGTGTTTGCGGGGCGCTTCGCGCCCCAGTTTGGGGTTAGACATTGCAACAGTTTGGGGTTAGACATTGCAACAGTTTTGCACCTCACTGTACCAATTACAATTTTCTTGGTATTATCATTATCATATTACAATCAGATGCTATAGCATGTGCCAAGATCACAGTAAAGTAGTGAAATTCAATTATCTGATATTATTAAAACACCTGTGTTATATATATACCAATTACACTTTTCTTGGTATTGTCATTATCATATTACTACCAGATGGTATAGCATATGTCAAGATCACAATAAAGTAGTGGAATCCTATTATCACATATAAATTCTTTAGTTTTGTATGGGTTTCCATATAGGTTAATATAGAAGATTTTGTACAATTTCTACAAGTTATTAAGAAATTAGTAATGATATAACTTGTTATAGTACAATATTATATCACTATCAAATGATATAGCATAAATAAGAATTAAAGTAAAGTAGTGGAATTCTATTATCACCTACAAATTATGTAATTTTGTATAGGTTTCCATATGAACTAATAAAGAAGATTTTTTACAATTTATACAAGTTATTAAGAAATTAGCAATGTCATTGCCCTTTATATTGCTATATGATATAACAATCAGATGATATAGCATGGGTAAAGATCAAAGTATTGAAGTAAAATTCCATTGCAAAAGCATTAATGTCAATAATGCTGGCCAGTTCTAATATATACTAAAAACTGGCTTTCAAAACATACGAGCAGAACTTTTCTAGCTATTATCAATGTTCTTTGACCTATATCTGCACAATATATGATTAGCATCTTGCTAATAATAATTGTTAAGGTTATGGCAAATATAAGGTTTATAATGTCATTATATAATATTATCCAAATGTTTCAAATTTAGTGATGTATGCAAAACATATTGTCTAAGTCTTATGGGTATAGCATTGCTATCACATATACTATGAGATTCACACATGAGTTCAAGTAGGAGTTAGAGCATGTATCATAACTAGTGTAGTATGTCAGACACATATGGGTGAGTATATCTAATTTCAAACTGCTTTCTTCCATGGATGTCTGAATATTTGAACATGTTTACAAATATTGCACACACTGTTTTACTTTGACCCAGGTAGGGGCTAGCATGACCAAAGGTAAGCCTGAAGGCAAAGAGTTGAGGGGTTCTGAGAGTTCTTGATGTGACAAACAATCAATAGGTTGAGGGGACTTATCCTGGGCAGAGCCTAAGAAGGGACTAGGGATGAGGGGAGCAAGGATTGGGCTAGTATTTGGTAACTCTAGCTTAGGGTGTACAAGCATCATTGCATAAGTATAAGTAGCTACAGATGTAGTTAAGGGCCAATTAAGGAAGACTGGATTTTGTAGTACAAAAGAGAAGGCTAGGGAACTTGAAGGAAGCAATGATGAAAAGTGAGTCACAACCCAGGTGGAAAAATGAGTCAGAAGGAGAATGAGGTGTGGACAAAATAGGAATGGGTCAAGGGTGTCATCACAGATGCAAAGAAAAAGGAGTCTGAGGCAGGTTGAGCATCCAACCTGGCTAAGTAGTGACTCAGATATGACTCAAGAAAAGAGAGTACAGAGTCCTTGGATATAAGAATATTACAACATGTGCAAATGACACCAGAGTACCACACAAGTGTTGTAATATGTTCAGTTATGTTTGTAAGTGGTGTACACCAGTGATTTAGGTATGTGTTAGATGGGTAGTCCATTTGTTCATCATCTTTTCACTTCCTTCTATTTAATTAAACATATACTTGCCTGCATTGTTCTGATAGTATAATTGCTAATGACAGAATGTGATCCAAGGCATGTTCACCATGTCGTATGCTATACTATATTTGGAATTAAATGGTGGACCTACCTACATCCTTTACTTCCTATGACTATCCAATGATTTCACATCTCTTTTTCCACTTTGTTCCAGATGTACTCATTTTTGGTGATCTTCTTCATAGCAGCCATGACTTCATCATAGGAGAATTGATGAAATTATAGTCAATCCTGGAAATATATTCCAAGTAGTACTCCTGAAGCACATATGCAGATTTCAATGGTAAGAAGCTGCAATCAGATTGGTTTTTGTAATTTGTGAAGGAGCTAGGTATAGGTAGCAAGTTAGTGGACAACCTGTCCATGGTCCTTGTGTACATGTTAGATGTCTACAAACATGTCAGCAATAATGCCATGGAAGAAAGAGAAATAGACCCTAGATTCCATAGTAAAACATTCAATGAGTGCCTGAATTGAGTACTGGGTGTCAGCATGAGTCAGCACATATATACATATTTCACCATTTCAATGACTTCAACACTATAGACAGGTATATGGTCACAGATTGTAGTAAGTCCTTACTTAGCTCCCATTGAAGTAATATCTAATGACTTCTATTAGACTGGGATGGCTATTGGAAGGCCCTAGGCATAGCCTGGTCTTATGAATAAAATGGTTCCATATGTCAGGTATGTCAGAAACTGAAGGGACAGCAAGAAAGCTTCTGATGAAGCTTCAATATTTTTATAACCCAGTGGTTGAGTAGACCCAGACTATATATCTATGTCCATTCATTATGTTGTTCAAAATTTGCTAACTATCCATTAGTTGGCTACACATTCCATGAGCATGAGGGGTCAGTTGAACATAGAGCTCAGAAGTGAAAGAAAATGAAGATATTATCTACAAAGGGGAAAGAAGATAGTAAGGACACCAAAAGGATTGGACATATACAGAAGAGTGCCAAGGATGGACAAGGGAAGGCTAAGAAGACATCAAAGGATAGAGGAAATAGAAAGGTCAAGGGACAGGAGATGGAGAAGTGGAAGTGGAAGCAATACCAGAATAAGAGGAGGTGAACTCAAATAAAGAAGATACCAAAGCCAAAGTCAAAGCCAAAGAAATTTGGGAATGCAAAGGGTAAAAAGACAGCCAATAAGAATAGTAGAAGGGTTGGTAGCATGGTCAGACAGAGTCAGATGACAATGTTAAAGAAGCACACTTCCAAATCAGATGTAAATGGGTCTATCATTTCTGATGATGAGTGATATTTATAATGCTCTGCTTTGTATGTTTGTCTAGTCTGAGATTATGAATGATGTTGCAAAAGGTTCACCTAATAACTCATATCTGGGATCATAGTGTTGCAATAATACCATAATGTAAACACCCAGATCAGACAACTCAAATGAGGGAATTGTCCTAACAATGTATTTAAACCAAGTGTGACAGCAGGATAAATCAGCCAACCAACCAGTTAGTCTCTCCCATAGATCACATGCTAGAACACCTCTATTATGGTTGCCTGTATACTCCAGTCATTAGTTAATGATAATTGTGTACTGTTTCAGTCAACTCTACAAGGATTTCCAACATGTGGATATGCTGCTGAATCATAGCAAGCTGGTTGGAAGAGAATAACAAAGATATGAAATGAGAACCAATCATAGTACAAGTTCCCTTACTGGGATCATCTGGTAGCAGTCATCATTCAAGCTGCTATAAATTACTAGTTAACCTGGGTCATTCCAAAGAGCTATTTCCACTACCTGTGACAAAAGTGAATTGAACCTTTCCAGGGCTGGCTTGTAGATCTGTTTGATCAACTATCTTGATGTATGTCATTCCATAACTTGACTATCAGTGCTCCTCAAAAATACCTTACAGAGTAATGGTCAGCTGGAGATCATAAGTCTATCAACACAAACCCAGATCCATAAGATAGAACAATAGAAGTGTGTATATTTTGAGCATGCAGATAAGTTCAAGTATGATGCTACTTGGAGCCACAAAGAAGAGGATAGTTACCTGTGAAATAAAGTCTTTTCAGTTCCATTTGCCTACATAAATGGAAAAATGATGGGAAAAACAAGAGCAATGGTCAGAGATCATCAGTGGGTACTGATCAACAAAGAAAAATAGTGATATGAGGTGGTATACATCACAGAGTCCACTGATGCTAATTGTGCTTAGTATCAAGGATGGATTAAATGCCCTACTGTCAAAATCAGGAGGATGAAATGAAGGTATGAAGTGTAAGGAAAGGTATGTCTGACTATGGATGGACTAAGGAAGGAAGTCTGAGGCCAGATAGACTGATCTGAGCCTTGCTGGGAAAGGCCAAGGTGAGGATGTGTCTTTGTAGGGGTACTCCAGTACTCTGAGTTCAAGGGCATAATGGGATGTTCAGCTTCATTATGTGCTGTACCTTGTCAGAGTCTTCATGGTCCTGTATTTCAGAGGGGATGGGTAAGCAGAGGGGGTAAGTCCTGGGAGGACTAGGGGGTGTGAGTTCAATTGTTACTCCGACCAAAGGTCAAAGTACTGATTGGGAGTATGGCAGGTGGACAAAATGTAGGGGATGTATTGGGAACTAAGATTGGTTTTCAAGGAGCTCATAAGGGATAGCACTAGGTAGTTCATAGGAGCGGAGGGGATGAAGGTAGTTTATTTGGAGAGAGTCTTAGTGCCAAGACAAGACAGCCATGTTTTAGTTGATTAATCAGATGATGTATGCATAATAGGTAATAGATTTTATATATGAAGTTCAATCGGATCAACCAGTTTGGAAGCACCAGTTCCGAAGGGGTAGTCAGAGGACTAGTCAAAGGACTAGTTGATACTAGTCAGAGAGACCAGGTAAGTACCACAAGGTAATAATACAGGGAGGACGGAGGTGCTAATGCATGGGGGATGAGGACTTAATGTGAAGCTAAGAATAGGACTGAATGGGCAGCAAAGATATTGCCAATATCTAATGGAAATCACCCAATGTGGGTTTAGTAATCAGTCAGTGCCTATTGAACTCTGGAACAGGGCTTTGGCGAGGATGTGCCAGAGTTCACGAAAGAGGTCAGAGTTGTTCAGGAGGGGGATGGAGTTGGTCCCAGAGGCATGGGAGTGACAAAGAGTTGTCAGGGGTGGACTTGGTTTGTACAGGATATGACACCAACAGAGCATGTGAATGTGATCATTGGTATATTTACTATGATAGTACAACTCAGAACATATTGACTTACTATGACTGGTCATTTAGCACTGCATTTGCCTATCCCTGAAAAAACACTTGCATTATTTGATTCAAATTGATGAGCTTGCTCAGATAATATTGAAGATTTCTTGGATTTAGAAAGTGAGACTTGCAACACAGAATGAAATGTGGAACCTGTCAGAGTAGCATGCAATAAGTTATCATTTACTTTGTGCTGACTTAAGTCTTGTACTTACCATAACAAGTCAATGCAGTGGAGAAGCTAAAGTACTTTAGAGAACTCTCTGTTATTGAACTCTTTCATTCCAATGACCAGCCTACACCCAAAAAGATGAAAACAATCAGAGGAGGTATATACTCAAGCCTTCAGGCTGCAAGTTTCTGATTTTCTGACAATGCTGCTGCACTCAAGTGCTATTATATTCAAACAAGAACTGCCTGGCAAAGGGCTAGAAGTTGACATATCACTAATGCTGGGTAGTTTCACTGGCTGCATTCAAAATGTAGAGTAGTGTGAGGTTTGTACATGTCCATTACCTTGGCTATGCTGATATCTCATTGTTCTGTGTTCTTATTTTCTGCAGCATTTTTTTACACTTCTCTGGGCAATGAAACCAATGACCTGTTAGGCTTAATAAAGGATATGTCACTCTCTCCTGAGTATTATCATAATAACAAGGACAAATGGACTTCCACTATTTATTGTTCTGTCACCTTAACCTCTCACTTTGCAGGGAATTATTCTGGCTCAAAATTCCACTTCCCTACCCTATCACAAACTCCACTGGTAGTGGTGGACAAGTATCTCCTATCACCTATGGACTTCATTGAGCTGAGTTTCAATGATATGATTCTTCATCAGGTACTTAACCTAACAAGCCCAACTTCTGTACCCCATATCAATGGGTGGTCTAGACTATTTCCTTGCTGATATCAGTATGCTCATACCTCTTTAACATCCTATGTTCCTTTTATTTTTTCAAATATTCTTCACCCTAACCTTGTAACCATAGTACTCCAACTTAACCATCCTTAATTATTTTTACATACCATACATGAGTTGGACCTAATGAAGACTGCTACTAGAGCCAAGTACTCTACCCCTTGTCTACCAGTGCTTCTAACATATAAAAGAACAAAGAACATTACTCCTAAAGGAGCCTGTATTCTTGTTTTCTTCATTTCTCACTCAGATGGCCCATTAATAAAGTCAGAAACCATACACATGATAACTAAAAAATTGTGCAAGACAAGAAATCACACCCACAATGACTAAGAAATTACACTTATTTTGGTTGGAGCATCATATTTTTCTGGACTGCTTGTATGGCCTGTTTATAGGAGCTATACACATCTATACACTACACAAGCTTTATTTTGTACTAATGTGTTGTAAGTTGATTCTAGATTATGTAGTTATGTAACAATAGATCTATATGGTGGGCATAGCACATACAGGAGGTGGTAACAATGCTATCACTGAATGTTGTGGACCTCCTCCTAACTAACTGATTATTGTTGTCAAGAAGGTACATATCAATGAACATTTCAGCATGACCACTACAAAGCATATCCATACAACATGTCTCAAATGCTGTCAAGTACCAGGATCTTCTCAATATCCATCACAACTTTGTCACTGGAGATATGAGTGAAATTATAGTTGATCCTAGTAACCAAGACAAAGTGGTACTCCCAGATTACTATTGGAAACCAATGCTCAGCTTTCTATAAAGGAAAGCTGCAATCATATTGGTGCTGTGATTCTCTGACAAGGTTGTGCTAGGCAGCACATTGATGAACAACTTGACCATGATCCTAGTATACATGGATAAGGTTTACATACATGTCTACCATGAGGCCTGAAATGGATAAGGGAGAAATACTATATTTTATAGTGACACATTTGATAAGTACTTGGTGATTTGAGTACTACATTTATTGTCATTAGCCTATACTCATATGCACCTTTTAATATGCTCAAGATACCAATATTGAGTGTTATATGTGGATCAATGTGGTAAGTATTTATCTGGTGTTAGACAGACTTACAATACAAACTTATATCAGACTGGAATGCATACTTGTTTTGACTTCATTCAATCTGGTCTGGGAAATGGATATAGTTCTATATGTCTGTTAATGCAGAATTACTAGGTACTGCAAAGAGGCTGAAGACAGCAATTATGGACTTCTACAGCCCACTAGTCAAAATAGACAAAGATTATAAGTATATTCCACTTTCTTCCATATTGATCAATGTTCTCATAGGCCATTGACCAGGTACATATTTCATGAGCATAAGGGATCATCCAATGAAAATACAGATGATCATGAATTGATATAGGAGGAAGACAGGAAGGTCATGATGATTACAGTGCTCATAAGGGTAAGAAGCAATAAGCAATGCAGAAGAGGAAGAGGGATTGTAAGGTAATCAAAAAGGAGGTGGACAGGGAGAAATTAGCCAAGAGTGAAAAGGTAAAGGATATGAAGACAGGAAAGGGCAAAGGAAAGGGAAAGGCAGAGAAGAATCACCCAGTGATGAAGGCAGGGAAAAAAACTAGGATAGGAATGCACACAGACAAGAAGTAGTAGCAGACAAATATATCAGCAACATAGTGGGGCAGAGAAGAGGGGAAGAACACAATGAAGGGGAGGGAGTGACATGGACAACATGACTGAATGGCATATGGTGATACGGAGTGGCAGGGTCATGTCTAAGCACACCCTGATCAACTCAGATGCAGATCAGTGTTCTGTTTCAGATAATAGTAATATGTAGTATAAGCTATCTCCTTTGACTCATTATCTCTTCTAAAATCACATAGTTGCAACTGTACAATATCTGAAATCAAATGGTATGTCATAAGGCTGTTCAAAGAAGCCATCAGGATTAATAAGAATACCAATAAAGATATGCACTACACCTGCTAACTGAACTGAATGCAATCTCATTCATTCTCAACTTTATAATCCCACTGGTCATTTAGAATCCATACTTGCTGATATTTCTTTATCCTGTTACCTAATGAATTAAATCAACATTGATAGATATTTCATATCCATTTCCTTACTGCCCAAAGAATTCCATCATACCCATCCTTCCTCAAAAATAATTGATACAGAGGCACCATCAATCAGATGCCATATAGAGATCCATAGGTCTCTATGATGGTATATGCCATTTCCACTACCCCCCCCAGCATTCATCTGAACCTTAAAGACCACTCTGTTGCCAAAGCTATGCAGTCCAAGAAAGACTGCTAAGTCTGAGTTGGAAGTTCAAGTCCAAGTTAAGTCCAAAGTCATCCAGAGTCATTTTATTCATTTTGGACTCATTGTTATCATATATTACATTTACATTTGTACTATCTCAGACATCCACTCATTATATGACATACAGGCATTGTTCCCAATTCCTCCAAATCTTCTTCTATTTAATTAGATCTTATTTCTAGTGATCCATTGTTCCCATTTGCTCTACTGTTTGTCTGATAGTTTGGAATTCTTGGACTTCTTTTTCTCAGTCTGGAATTTCTCCAGGCTTGTTTCCCATTGTTGGGCACCATTCCTTGAGCACATCTCCCTTCCTCTTTTTATAGCAGAAACTCTTTGAATGACACTCATATCCCTTCTCACCTTTTTGCAGGCTCAGAACTGCATACAACCAGTTCTTTGAACCAGGTTTACCATTCTTCAGCAGAGTGGGACATATGGCATGGAATTAGAAAAAAATCTATGACAAGGTGTTCTGGTCCCCACCCAAATGTGGCATTTGATTCAACTACAAGCACAAAACTGAACTGAGACAACCTGCAAGCACTTGATAGTTATCTATTCACCCAAATGATTGTCCCATTGCCACCATGTTGCTTTGGCAGTTTGCATACAACATGTGGAAGTTTACCCACCACCATCCAAATGATTGGCAAGAGCTGCAGAATTGACAGGGATACTGACTAGTGCTGTCACATACATTTCAACAACTCCAAGGGTAGTACAGCAACCATTGTCTTTTAAATACATAGCTTATAATTCTATTACATACCCAATATTACCCCAATGTTACAAATACTCAGTACATGCCCCTATCTTTTCTATATTTTCTATCATTTTTCCTGTATTTCTATATTAACTTTGACATATAACCCCTATCTATAACCTGAGCACAGCTATACACTCAAGTCTAGTCATACCCTTGACCTACCTCATGATCATTGCACATGCAACAAGGTATCTCACCTCAATACACCTCTAAAGCATATTGTACCTTATATATGTATACTACCTTTCAATGTATAACTTCACTTGACTTATCTCATGACTTGTCAAACACAAGGTAGCCCTAGCACATGCTACACCTCATGTACCAATACCTATATTTAATATCCACTCTATGACTTGTATTAACTCATTACAACTCCTCATGACTCGTACTGACTCCATCTGACTTGTCTACCTCACCTCCTCCTCATGTACACTGCATTGTAGCATAGGATATCTCCAGATGTATTGTACACACATGTAAATTACCTAGCCACTATATAAACCCTTGAGTATCAGGCTGGCATCCCCAGTCTTGTCCTCTTGGAGATTTCCCATCTTCTCACTTGAGCACCAGTACTCAACTGCCAGTTCTTGCCCCTTAAAAATGTATAGCACTCATTGAGTGAGTGTTTGGTCATTTCACTAGGACAAGACTTTATTTTACTATTGTCCCCTGGATTAGCTACCCAGCTGCCACCTCTGCTTGCCAAAGAATCTGATCTTTCAGCAATACTCCAGGACAACAATTGTCATTGTTACAGGACAAGAAGTCACTCTTCATTGTCATTAGTAGGATTCCCCTTGATTGAGACACCTAAGCATTGGTTAACAAGATTTACCACTTAGTGTCTCATGTTTGTATTAAAAAGGAGGAATCACCCATAGTAGTCCCCCTGTTCAAAGAAACAGCCAAGGAGACAAAAAAGAAAGAAGAAGAAGTCTCATTCAAGGATGAGACCTCAGAGAATGTAGAGAGTGAAGGAACCTTAGACCTCCTCTATGGAGACTTACCTATTCGCTACTACCACTCATATGATACATTGGATGTCAATCAGGCTGTCAATCAGGCTAACAGCAGCCAGTTGTCAAGCTACCAGACAGGAAGTCCACCAGTCTGCTTCTTACCATACTGCCACCAAGGAAGCTCATACCACCCTGGATCTATAGTTAGGTCCCCAATACCACTTCAGGAACCAGAGAACTGTATGAACAGCACAACAGGGCTCTTGACCCCCCCCTCATCACCAGTAATACCAGATCTACTACTATCATCGATGATATCAGGTTCACTCTACATCATGCACTTATCCCATCAGAGATCTCTAGGATTATACAAGAAGGAATTCAGCTTGGCATTGAGCAACAGCAGGAACACAAGCATCACAATTGCATTTGGGAGAGAGTTCTACAGGCTTGTCAATATATTGATAAACAATTGGCTCAGCCAGAGAGACTACCATCCCCACAACCTTGTAATCCTTACCCTCACCCTATTCCATACCACTGGACTAGAGGTCCACCACCTCCCCCTTATCTACATAATCACATCTCTTGCCTTAGAACCTACACAAGTACTGCAACCAGTAAACCCTGAAAATCAATATCTTTGTGAGATTAATTCTCAAGATGCTGTGCAAATTCCCTTTTGAGTAGTTACCCATGTAATTCACTAGGACTACCTATCCAATCTTATCTCTTAGTCTTCATTCACCATGACTTCATTCAACCCTATAATATTTAACTCCACTTGTTGGATGGCTAATGTACAAGCCTTACCAACAAGTGATGACCAACTTGCAGCAATTGCTACACAGATTGGGTTTATGGTCAACTATTCAGTACAAACTGTCAACACCTTGATGTTGATACAAGGAGATCTCACTCAGGCTAAAGCAGACCTTCCAGCAGCAAAAGGATAGATTGCATATATACCAACAGCAGATACTGGGATTACCAAATCCAACAAGAAAGTTGAAGTATTCACCAATCCCAATGAATTCAAAGAAGAGATTGCAAAATTTGAAGATTGGTGGCTCAAGATGTAGACATGGATTGAGATCAACAGAGAGATTGTCATATCCAAGTCATATAATACAGTAGTTACTATTCTATCTCATATGACATGAACACATACAGACATATTTGCAGCCTCTAGACTCAAACAAGGATGAACATACCTCATAGGATGGGACACTCTTGTTATTGATATTAAGAAAGGTAAAGTGATATCTGCAGCAGACACAGTTATATTATCTAAGAATGCAGCATTGTTGGCTCTGATTGAAGTGATGAATAGAGGCTCTCCAGCAGGTGAAGAGAATATTATCTGGGACAAGTCTATATTTACCATAAAGTTAGCATGTTTGGTAAGGAATGGGAAAGAGAGAACATTGTTGTGGACCTCTGTGATATGCAAGACACAAGTGAACTCAACAGCTCTATAGTACTTCCCCTCTATGACAGGATGGAACACCACAGATCCAACACCAGACAAGTAGATGATAGTATTGTCAGCCAGTTTGATTGGAATACATTTTCAGATATAATTGCACAACCAGTGGTGATGAGGAGTTATATGACCAATGGCACCTAAGTCTGTATTTCAATCAAGATCAGACTTGATCAGAGAGGACAATGAGGGATGAGATGGGTCACTGGAATCAGTACTTGTATTTCCTGCAAGTTTCACAACATTAGACAACGCCTATACCAAGTTTGCTGCAGCTAGAGCTACTGAAATGGCAGATAGAGAGGAAGATGAGGAAGATAAAGAAGTGGAAAATTTCTGAGCAGTGTTGGCCTTCTTCCCTGTGCCCTTGGTAGTCTTGTAGGCATCTCCAGCACATTGTGGAGCAAAACACATGCACTGGCAGTGATCAGACTTGTCACAGAAGAGCAAGGAGAGGTAGGGTTACAAGCACAAGTTCCAGGGGAAGCAAAGAGCACCAAGTTACCAGAGGAATTTCATTCAATGGGGTTCTGGGGTGGTGGGAGGCATTTCTCCAAGAGTGGGAAGCTGGTTGTTGCAAAATGGTGGCTTAGCAATTTTGGAGAGATAAAGCTAGAGTTTTGTTATGCTTTGACCCAGGTAGGGGCTAATGTGACCAAAGTTTAGCTGTAGGACTATGGTCAAAGAGTTCTAAGAGTTTTAAGAAGTCAACAGAATGTTGACATGCTAAGAGCTTATCCAAGGTGAAGCCTTAGGAAAAGGAACTGAGGACTAAGGATGAAGTCTGGGCTAGTATTGGTAATTCTAGCTTAGGGAGTACAAGCATTGTTGCTCTAGTTTAAGTAACTATGAGAGTAGTTAAGGGCTGGTAACAGAAGACTGGATTTGATAGTACAATAGAATCTCATAGAAAGTGAAGGAAGCAATGACTGAAAATGAGTCAGGGACCAGGTGGAACTGAAGTAAGTCATCAAGGAACCAGTTGCTGATGATGTGAAGGAGTCAAAATGAGTCATCATGGATAAAAAGAGATAAGAGTCCAAAGCAGGTCAAACACCCAACTTGGCTAGGTAGTAACTTAGACAAGGAAAAAGAGTAGACAAGGTGATCATAAAAGTAGGCCACAAAGCACATTCCTGGATTTTTCTGAACATTAAGAGCCTTGAGAGCATTCCAAGCAGTAGTGGGGTTGTTCTGGTGCTTTCTAATATGAATCCACTAATTAGGAGCAATGTTGAGCATGATTTGGCTTGCTGTGTTGTCCTATTTGATGTTCCAAGCATCTTGATTAGTATCAGTGGAGGTAGGGCAAGTTCCTTTTCATTCATGAGTTTTCAAAGATCTCTGGAGTACAGTAAGACCATCATCTCCTTGCTCCAAGTGGTGTTATTGGTGCCAATAAGTGGCAAGATGCAATATGAATGGTGTTGCTTTGAAGTCATGATAGTAGTGATTGGAGTAATGGAGTCACAGGGTAATGATTAATTGGTATCTGAGGACAGGAAATTGAATGGTAAGGTCAATAAGGTGTTGATGTGAGGCAATCTTGGGTGATAAGGGCTTAGAACATAGGACTCATAATCTGATAAGGATAGGAGGCTTGGAAGTGGACCAGCCACTGAATAGGGGACCTTTAGGGGTATACCAACTGGTGCAAACATGAACCACTATTGAGCACCACCTCATCCAAAATAGTGTGTTCAGAAGGAACCATAGATTTCAGTACCTGCAATTCCCTCATTGATCTACTCCTGGTCAGATCTAGTGTTGCTGCAGCTTGGCTAGGCTCAGCTTGGCTCTATTAGCTGCAGCTTATTGGCCTCAAGCCGAGAAATGAATTCTGGCTGCTAAAGCTGATTCTTAGGCTGTCTCAGGTAATTATTTTTGCTCTTTTTTATTAAAGAATAATATTAAATTTTTATTTATGCTATAATGAGGTTCAATCATGTGGGAGTAACTACACAATGGACACACAATCATGTGCATTGTATAGTCACTGCAGCATGCCAAGGAAGAGGCAAAGACAAGGGATAAGGGGACAGTGACAAGCCAAGGGCTGGGGTATTGGCATGCACAAGTGACTGCACAATGCATGCAATTGTGCATGCATTGTGCATCACTTTTGCACCCCAAGGCAACAATGGAGGTGAGGAGATGAGGTGAGGTTAGAAGGAGGAGAACAGAGCAATAACTTTGTCACAAGAATGAGGAGACAAGGAGAAGGCATGGAGAAGAACATGAGGGAGGATGCAAGGAGGAGGAGGTGAATGGGGTGAGGATCACATGAGGACCACATGAGGATGAGGACACAAGGAGGAGGATAAGGACAGGTAAGAAATTCCTCATAAGGACAATACAAGGGTGAGAATGAGAATGAGGACAGGGCAAGAACCTCCTCATAAGAATGAGAATACAAGAAGGATATGAGGGGATGAGGATAGGGCAAGGACCTCATTGCAAGGATGAGGACAAGGCCAGGAAGAGGCCAGGGAGAGACCAGGGTAGGGGCAATGAGAGCCAAAGCATGCAGGAGCAACTGCACAATTGTGTGTGTTGTGCTGTTACTGCTGCATGCTCCCACAGCAGGACAAGGTAGAGGTGAGAAGGAGGGAAGGGACAGGAGGAGGGAAGGTATGTGCAGGAGCAACTGCACAATGTACATGATTGTGTGTGTGTTATGCTGTCACTGCTGCATGCTCCTATGGTAGGACAAGGAAGGGGTGTGGACAAGGGAGGGCAACTTGAGGAGGATCAGGGAAGGGGTATGCAGGAGCAACTGCACCATGGGTTGAGAGGCAGGTGATGTGATGCTGGTGCTGCAGTGATAGTGAGGGGTTTGACTAGTTGACTCACAGCTGTAAGTCATGGTTTAGCAAGGCTTAGCTTGACTACAGCTAGGGTTGGCTAGGAGCCAGAGCTGCAGCAACACTACCCTGGATTATATCATGGGAGAGTTTCTTACAAGGCTGTACAACACTATTTTCACCCATTGCTGGGATGATATATTTTCAGATCTGAGGTCCCATTTGTGGTGGGACACCTCAAACCATTTGATCCACACCAACAGCCAGATAAAGGAGTCAAAGTAAGGTAGATCAGGCTGTGAATATATATTCAAGCATACATCAAACACATATGAATCTATCAAGATAATATGACCATGGCAATGTACCTTGCAGGTGAGCTTCACCTACTCCCTCGTCCACCTTATGCTGCTAGCCCTTGCAATTCTGGAGATGGATCTCAATATAGATGGATGCATTGCTCAGCATAAGTGGCTCATGATCAAGATATTTTGGCATGGCATGGCTGATCAATAATAGATTGGGAATGACAACATGCTGCCACTATACCTTGACAAGTTTGAAATACCTGCAGTAATTCAATTGCACATGCAATTCAGTTTTGCTTCTGTTCTGCATATACTAATGATATAGGACTTGCCTCATCCACAAAGTCTATGCAGTGGCATCAAATACTAGTTGTTCTAGGTGTTGGCTAATGAACTCCCACTCCTGTAGGTCCATCTGCAAGTCTGATCCAGTCATGTACTCACCACTGAAGGCATGTCACAACATTCAGATAACTCATTGCTATCAGCTCTGACCCTCTGCTAGAAGCACCACTCAACATTGCCACCCTTGAAGAAGTAGTTGATGGAGCTCTGCATAATCTTTCAACCATCCATGCAGCTTTTCCTGATTCCATACAATCCCATCATCATCTATCTTCAAAAATCATTAAAACCTCCTTTACCCTCAACAACTGCAAATACAAGATACATGCAATCTCCAAAACTAGGATCCCTAGAATCAAAGATGAAAGAATATCCAACTCTCTTGCAAGTAGCATTGTTTGCCAGGTCTTCATAGGCCACCTTGAGATCTAGTTCACACAAAATCTTCTCTTTGCAGATAGTCACAAGATCCTTTTCTAAATTTTGAAACATAGAACAGATATCAGAAAGCTTGATGGAGTTGCCTTTGTACTTCATCAATATAAATCCAACCCTATCAGTTCACCAGATTTGTATTTCTTCCATGGTATCATAGGCAACGCTGGATACTTTATGCTGAAGTAATTTCAGATGAGCAAAAGTAGATGGTTTCTTTTCTATAAACCAACACTCTAGTTTCTCACAGGTATTCTGCTCTTCCAAGATGTCATCTTCACTTGTAGCATAGCCTCTGATCTCCCTGAGGAAAGTAAGCCTCATGCAATATTATAACATACCAATAGACCCAGTTACTTCCTGGCCTCTTTGAGAGACTTGTTTTTTTTCAGACTTATCAATGCAAGGCCTGCTTCTGTGGGATCACTCAGAAGCACTTGGGAAGACTTGGACCAGGTTGTGGGCCACATAGCCACCACATAAATTCGTTTGGTAAGCTCTGACTTGTTACCCTCCTTATCTCCTAACATAACCCCTAAAGTTCTAACTTCTTTATCCAGCTCCTCAAAATTCACCCAAGTTCTTATATAAGCATGGCCAGAATGCAAATGACAGGCCTAATATATCCCTTCATGGTATCTATGCCTTTGAAATGGTATATTGGATATTCCACTTAAAAAGAAAGAATTCATTGTCAAATTATAATCCAAGTAAAAAAGGAAACCACTCAACTACTTGGTTGGATGAGGAGAGTTCATCTTCTGAAGCACCAACTCACTTGTGATATCAGTAAGATCCCATGCTTCATCAAAATAGGACTTGATAGCTTCAAATAAATTCATCAGACTCCCCTCATGTGCTTGTGGCAAGCTGATGAGTTCTCTGAGCTTCTTCACTGACATCTCTCCAGCCTCTAGTCTTGTTGCCACATACTTATGCCACCAAGTAGTCTGTAACCAGGGACTTACAAGGCAATAATCTACATCAGCAGGTACCACCATATTTTTTCTCAATTCCTCATCCAGATCCATTAAAAGTATCTCCAATCCTCATGCTTCTTTATTAATAGGTCCTCCTATGCTCTCAATGACCCTTCAAAAGGTACCACCACTTGCTCCATCCTGTTTCTTCAGCCTTTGTGCTTTGCATTTGTTCCAGTTTGTTGGTGGAGGAACATTCTGGTGTTATTTCCTGTGATGATCTCCCATAGTTTTGGCATTACCTCTCACTACAGGACATTCTTCACAACCAAGGGCATCCTTCAAATCCAGTCCATGCATAATACACCTAGGTTCCTCAATATTGGGTAAATGTTGGACAACACCCAGATCAGCTATGGTCTTTTGATATTTGACCTTCTCAAAAGCTCCAAGAAGCTTCTGATAGGAGCTGGAAGCTTTAGGAGTGACTTTAGGAGCACTGGAGTCCACTGTGAGTAACCAGGAATGATATTGTGTGAAATACAATGAGCTACTGGCCTGGAGTCTACTGTGAGTAATCAGAGATACAGAACAGTGGACTGCTAGGCCTAAGTCAAGTGGCTGTAAATAATGGTACACAAATAGCAGCCACAATAAGCCACAATGGCAAAAGAGTAGGTAGAGTGGCCATAAAGACCTAGAATAATGGGAAAAGCTAGGGTATATAGGAAAAGTGATCATGGGAAAGCAAATGGTAATGGTTAGGAAAGGCACAGAGTGGGGAATCAACAACAATAACAGCTTCTTGTGCTTCAGCTTAATGTGTTCTCTTCCTCCACTATTTAGGACAGCTTCTTTGCAAAGTTGGCAGATAAGACACTGGAACTCAGCATTAACCACCAAGTTGAGTCTAGTATAATGAACAAGATATGGTCCAGCACTCTTTAACATAGTCAAGTTCCATCTCATGAATTATAATTTACCTATGCAACTCACCAAGAACATAGACTGGCCATATTTAGTCTCTCCCCTAGATTCTTGAGACTGTCCAAGAGACTGCCACAATCATAATTAATATATCTATCAAAAAATTAATGCTATGAAACTTACCAAGTTCTCAAGTTCAATAGTAGTCTCTCCTAAGAACTTTTAAGACTATCTAATAGGTTACCATAATTATGATTTAAAATATTTAGCAAAGAAACTGGTACTGTGCAACTCACCAAAATCTCAGATTGGCCAATAGGTGTCTTTTTCCAAATTCTTGAGCATGCCCAATAGACTGCCATAATCATAATCAATATATTCCACCACAGAAAATGATACTAATATTTGTAAAACTCACCAAGATCTCAGGATCAGTAGTAGTCTCTCTTGCAAACCCTTGGGTTTGCCTAATGAACTATCATAAATCATAATTAATATATCTACCAAAGAAACCAATACTTGTGAACTCATCAAGATCTCAGATTGGCCAGTATCTCCTCCAGATTCTTAAGAGTGCTGAATAGCCTGCCATAATCATGGTTAATATATTTAGGTTTCATTCCCATGTTAAAAATCCCTTCTTCTTTGTCAAAAGAAGGATGGCAAACTTTACCCTTGCCAAGACTACCACCAACTCAATGCAGAGACTCTCTGTGATGCTTACCCTGTCCCACTCATCTCCAACCTCATCAATAAGCTTCAAGGAGCTAAAACTTTCATGAAATTTGATGTCTAATAGGATTATAACAATGTCTGCATCAAAAATGGTGACCAATGGAAAGCTGCCTTTATTACCCACAAAGACCTCTTTGAACTAATAGTAGGCTTACCAACTCCCCTGCCACATTCCAGCACTTTATGAATGACTTCTTGCACAATATGATCACCAAAGGTTGGATTATTATTTATATGGATGACCTTCTCATCTTCTCCTCTGATAAGAAGGTTCACAAGAAATGGACCAAGCAAGTTCTTCAATGCATGGAAGAGCTAGACCTCCACCTCCACCTTGAGAAATGTACCTTTAATACTTCCAAGGTTAACTATCTCAGAATAGTCATCTTCCCCAGCCAGATCATCATGGACCCCATCAAGCTTAATGGTATTGCCTTCTGACCTACTACCCCCACCAAGGTCAAAGACATCCATTCCTTCCTTGGCTTTGCCACATTCTACCATTGGTTCATTGATGACTACTCCAACATCACTTGTCCCCTCATTGACCTCACCAAGAAATCTTCTCCTTGAAACTGGTCCTCTGAATGTAACTCTGTGTTCAATTGCCTTAAGGAACACTTCCTCTCAAAACCAATCCTCCAACTCCCTAACTCCACTACTCCCTTTATCATCACCACCAAGGCCTCAAAGTATGCTTCTGGCAGTGGCAGTGCTAGTATTGAGTATTGCTGTGACTTCGCTTGACTTAGTGCAGCTCAAAAAACTAAATGAGCAACTTGACCTGAAATAACCTCACTGAACCCCAAGTTGACCATTACCAACTACAGATTAAATAAATAAATACAAATAGACAATTGTAAGCAAAATGATCGATGGTAACCTACTACAATATACAAGTACAACTTCCATTGGAGACCCAAATGTCCAATACTTGGATACTGGCCATAAGCTTATAGCTACAGTTGTTTCAACCATGTTTGTACCCATCCTGGTCACCAGATGTTTGCAGCAGTGCAAGCTTGCATAAAGAGAGTGTTAGACAGCAGGATCAGGCAGCTGGAGTTCACTGTCAGAGACTAGGATTATGCATGTAGCTCGACATACATAGACATACCTGAAGTTCACTATCAGAGACTGAAGAACAGAGATAGTGAACTCACAAGATATACAGAATATGGTTATAACAACAATACATAACAATAGTGTGCCACAATGTGATGCAGTGAGAAAGGTGTGACTCATCTAGGCATGACTCACAAGTGTGCAATCACTGCATCTAACATATCTAGGCTGTCCAGGATGACCCCACTGCCACTTGGATTGTACTTCAGAAGCTCTTCGTGGAGCAGAATACCAGCAGTAGCTTCATGGCCTATGACGAGTTCTTCAGCATCAGGAAACACCCTGAGGAGTCTCTCCCAGTGTTCAGTAATCCAGGAACTCTGTCCAACAACATTCGCTATGACAACCTCAGATGACAAGCTGAGCTGCATCGCCATGATGCATGGCATGCTTGGGACCCTAACTATGCCTGTCCCTTGCCCTCCTTATGGACCTTGACAAGGACAAGGTGAAAGCTGCATTCCAGACAGAAATGATCAATTGTTATCCTTGCACTGATCCATCCATTGCAACTGGCAGCTCTGTGCTATCTACCACCATGCCTGGCTGCACTTGCAACCACTCATCACCTTGTAACTTCTGTGAGAAGTCTGACCACTGCCACTGCAAATGCTATTCGCTCCAACATGCAAAACATGCCCTGAAGTCGTCCAAACACAGTGGAAAATGCAGAAACCAGGCCAACATGGCCTCTACACCCACACAGCACCTGCGGATTGCAATATACCACCTTAAGATGCCATAGAACATGCAGGAAATGCGAGTCTTCATTCTGGTGATCCTTCTAATCCACTTTTGCCACTCCAACTCGATGCTGACACCAATTGGAATGCAAACAGAGGTGCCACTTCTCATATGACGCCTCACTGCCATTCGCTCCATACCAATCAAACTTGCATACAGTCATTTATTCTGTAGGGTTCTGTGGTGTTCCACCCAACTCTTGATGGAAGGAGGGGGAGAGGAGGGGAGTTTAGTAACATCCTGCATGTACCCCAACTCTGCAACAAGCTCATGGCTGTTACATACGCTCAGTACACGCCCCTATTTTTCCTATATTTTCTATCATTTTCCCGGACTTTCTACATTGACTTTCGCATATAGCCCCTATCCATTACCCCTATAACCCGAGCATGGCTATACGCTCAAGTCCAGTCACTCCACCGCATGGTTGTTGCACATGCAACACACCATCTCATCTCAACACACCTCTAAAGCATGTTGTACCTTACTACGACACTGCCTTGTGGTCATGACTCCTATTGACTCACTTAGACTCAGACCCTTCGCCCCGTCCATATGCTACACTGTAACTAATACCACCTCGCAGCCTCAAGGCTACTCGTTGTGCCTTAATACTGTACAATGACTCGGTATGACTCCTCATGACTAGCTACGATTCGCTATGACTCATCATGACTCTACATGACTCGTCTACCTCACCTCCTCCTCATGTACTCTCCATTGTAGC
>QGOI01007753.1:0-14085 GCA_003313885.1 Boletus sp. MG55 | reverse complement strand
GCCGCCGGGCATCCCGGTGCCTCTTCCTCATACCAACACGCATGAATTCCTGACGCGCGTTCCCCGAAGCTCGCAAGCAAAGGAGAGCTTGGTTTTGCAAAGAGCGAGGGCATACGAGCAGGCTACAGGTGCAGTTTCAAGATGAAACACGTCCAGTACGGGATCTCTGACCATGTTGTTACCATTTGTAGTGAATCAGTCCTCCGGCGCAGCTGGCACCCAAGGGACGCACGAGCAGTCCCCATTCATGCTTCCACCGTTACCGCCGATGCCTCCAATGACTGAAGTGACGGACACGATCGAGAAGTCTAAATATACTTTCGCTTAGGATCTCTGCTCTGTTTATTTCGTTATTTGTTGTTGTCTCGTTGTCTCATAGATCAATAATAAACATTCCATGTCCAGCAGGAACAAGATGACCGGTCGTGGTTGACCCACGCCAGGCAACCGGCTCGCCTCTCCCATATGCTGGACGAAAAAGGGATAGTAGTACTAGATAGTTTTAGGCTTCCGGCACCCAATCAAAGCTCGCGTAACAACAATAATCTGCCGTGGCAAGACTCCACACCCCGGGGGGGATGTTCAAGTTGGACGATTATACCACCGTGACTGGCAAGCCCGCTACCTCGCGCTGATTCCCGGCTTAGCCTCCCGCAATTCTCCAGCTCCTTCTCTTCTCGCTTTTGCGCATCTAAAAATGTTGCCAACTTCATAAATTATATATTTCATGCCAGTGACACAGCGTTCATTGCCGTTCGCGCGCGCGGCGCTTCCATAGGCAGTGCCTTGAACCTTCACTGATGGCCTGATCGAGTATAACAGTGGCAGTATTGCCTCGCTGGCCGTCCAATGATGGTTCCCAAGCACGACAAGCGCACTGATCCATTCCCAAGTGCCACCAGCTTGATCGGAGACGTACGTAGTGATATTCCTGGAGGTGATCGATCAGATCCCCAGTAGTATGAATCAACGAGTTGCACAGCGATGTGCTCCGAGTCTGCCCGCTGGCAGTACTTAGGGAGCGAACGTGACCTTTCACATCCAGCGCTTTCAGCATCTCCGTCCTTTCATTCTAGGCGACGACACGTCGACCGCGGCACTCGTCGAAATGCACGCTCTCGCTCAAGTGACGACAACTGGAAACGTCAGTGGTACCGGTCTCGCCGGAACATTCGCCACATTGATACTATACGGTATTAGCGTGATGCAAACGTACGTCAACACTGTGTCGCTTTAAACCTCACATATCGATCATGGTGTCGGTAGGTTTATTTACCTCGTTCGGTGGGCAGCGCTGCTTGCCAGGTCAACTATCCATCGGTTTGTGTAACTTTGAATCCACCTCTGACAGACATCGCATGGACAAACTCTATTTGAAACTATTGGTAAGCTGCACTTTTGTTCGAGAGCATCGCCGCACCTTCGTTACCAGTCCACCAGATCCTGGGGTGTTGTTGCAGACATTTCGATCAGTACCGTTAGCGAGTTTTGCACGAAATACAGTAGCCCCGCAAGGAGTACTTACCTGCCAGAGTCGAGTCCTTTGTTGCAAATAGCGCAGGGTAGATATTGCAACACCCTTCATGTCAATCATCACACTATTGCAAGATTCCACTGCCCGTCCTGCCGCCTTTGCAACACAGCTGATGGGCACAATCGTACTGCAAGATTAGGTTGCTGCCCGTCTTGCAACACTCGCGTGGGTTGTCATGTTGCAAGATCCCGGCGCCACGGCTGCTGCCTTGCAAAACAGCCGACAGGCACAATTGTACTGCAAGATTCTGCTGCCCATCTTGCAACAATTGCATGGGCTGTCGTGTTGCAAGATCCCATTGCCGCCTTGCAAAACAGCTGACGGGCACAATCGTACTGCAAGATTCTGCTCCCCATCTTGCAACACTCGTGTGGGATGTCGTGTTGCAAGATCACACTACCGCCTTGCAAAACAGCTTGAAGGGATCGTACTGCAAAATTCTGCTGCCCACCTTGCAACACTGCTCTGAGTCTGCTCAGGCTCGTGGACCGTCGTATTGCAAGATCCCACTGCCACCTTGAAAATCCACTCAGGTTGGCAATCGTACTGCAATGTCCCCAGCGCTGTGGCCTGCCTTGCAAGCCTATACGGAGACTCGCACTAGTGTCGGTATTGCAAGACCACACCCCTAGTGTCGTGAGCTGCCTTTTCGCGCTGTACTGTGCTAACATATCACCGAAGTATGTGTTACGATACATAGACATTGTAGGATGCGATATACATGTATCGAGTAAACAATTGCCAAAGATTCAAGAATTACTCGACCGCCTTTTTCAGGCGCTTGGATACACGACTTTGCGTGGTGGACCTCTCCTGGACCTCCACCCGCTCGACGGAAAGGTTTTCTATGATTCCCCGGTGTTTCTGTTTCGGCCCAAAGCTCTGAGATCGCATTAAGAACATGCTGTTAGAGTATCAAACAAAGCGACTAACCGGTCCAGGGGAGAGGGCCAAGTCGATTGATTCTTGCTTCATTTCCATCGGGCCAGGAGAGCTTAGCTCCAACTTGATTGGTTCTTGCTTGATCCCGTCTCCGAGGGATGACTCGGTGACGGTACTAATAGGAGACCGGCGGCTGTACCAAGTCTCGTCATACATACACACTTTCAGTGTCTGATTGGATAAACTAAGTTTTTGCACTCATGATGCTCAGTAAATCAGAGCGAGAACTTGAACGTACAATAGGGCTGTTGACATCGTAATCACATGTCACCGTAACAGACCGGACACGGACTCCGTTGGGTACAAGCACTTGGACGATGCGCTCGTTTCTGGGAACAGACATGGGGAGGAGTGTGGGATATTGCAGACCGCTCCATTGGAAGGTTTTGAGTCTGGTCCTTGGTGAGGTGGCAGCATCGAAGCACAGTAGAGCTTCCGATTCGAATGAATTATTGTGGATCTGCATGCTACATATCACTACTACAGGAAGTTACAATCCCTGACCGGAAGGAAGGATCTTTTGCAACACTATGATTAGTTTGAGATCCGATTTCGATGTACTCTTCTGAGTCTCGCCATAGATGGGAAAAGTGTTCCCGCAACTTGTTTCGGATGGCAGCCTGTCGCAAGGCATATGCTTCCAGTCCCTCCCGAAGCGCTGGATCGTTTGGCTCAACGAGGAATTGTTTACCTAACCACCATCCCTCTTGCCAGCGAAGAAATTGCAAAATGCGTCGCTGTTCTTCCACCAAAAGTGCGACCTCCTCTGCCCACCGGTGCGCTCGGGCCCTGCTTTTACACCATTCAAGACGGATGGCTAAGATCTAGTTAAATTTCTGTACGTGCTGAGCAATTCAACATACCTTCCAGTAGCTCTTGATCGCCTTCCTCTTCAACCTTTCCTTCACTGTACCCACACACTATCCAGATCCAAGAGAGACGCCTCCTCCCCTCACTCCGTCGGTCTTCCGTTCCCTCTGTCATCGGACGTATGTCTTCGTCTTTGAGTACACGCAAACTGGTTTGCCAACCAGCCTTTTGCAGGACTTGCGATAAGACAACCAAGGCACCGTGGGCGGCGCGATATTTTGCTGTGCTTGCATCCACCTTTGCGTCGACAGATTTCAGACTGTTTCGCGCACGGGTATTTGCGCCTTGTCCTCGCAAAAACCTGTCTTTGAATCGTAGCATATACGAACGAGACCGCAGGGCCTGGCGGAGTTCTTCGAGTGCGTCGTGGGCTTGACCTACTCGGAGCCTCCACTCGATTTCCTGAAGAGATTTGTCACACGGTATGTGAGCCCCCAGCGCCGACGGTAATAAGAGATGGATTTGTTCAGGTCGGCCCGGAGGGACATCATCACTGGATTGGGGGCTTTCTTGCACGGCACGTAGAGATGCAACACATGGCATGTAAAGGATCTGGATGTTCTTCCAGGCGTCGATACGTCGTAAAAGTGCATTACTCTGTTGCTGGAGCTTTGTGTTCTGTCGATCTGTAGCATGCGTACCAATATTCTTGAGGTCCAGCCGAAGACGGAATCTTGGATATAGGATAAGTGAAGTGCCAATGAAAAACACGAGCTACTCACTGCTGTTCCTCTAAGTCGAGGCCTGTACTGATGAGTTGGCTTGCAGAGACGTCGGAATGGATAACAGGCATATCGACTGCAGCAACACGGGTAGCCTCCTCCCTGGCCAACTGCAGACGTATGCTTGCTTGCGTGATAGCTAACGCATGAGTACTTTTAGTATGACACGACTCGTTACAGGCACATGTACCTACCATTGGACTTGACTTCGAATGGGTTAGGCCTTGACTGGTCAGCTTCCCAAGCTTCCACATCGTGCTTCCACTGTGCAAGTTGTATTTTGTATTGTCCAGCGAGCGACATCTCAAATTCTCGTAAGTCTTCCTTGTGTTCATTTCGCTCGGGAACAGCTTCTTTTATCTTGGAGAGGATAGATTCACCTGTATCTTGGTTAAACAGTTCATCGTAAGTCAAACTTTCTAATTAACTCACCGAGACTAATTAACTTTTTCCAATTTCCATCGCCAATGAGATCATCAAGGGTATCACGACGATGGCCGGGCCCCATTTCCTTTGTGCTTGACGCAGCAGCATTGAGTGTTGACCAACCACGCTCTGGTGCCTCACCGTCCGTTCTAGCAATGCCGCTCGTGAAGTTAAGCGAAAACTTCCATTGGCACTCAGCGATATGGGCTGCGAGATGAAACTTGGGGACGAAAAACGAGACCTCCTTCTCTTCATAAGGGAAATGCATGGGGTGCGGCAACATGTCCATCCGTTCCCAAAGATGGCGACTCCACTGACAAGCGATGTCGTAGGACACATTGAATGTCTTGAGGGAGGTGTCCCGCAGTGTCGAGAAGAACAGATAGTCCATGTTGACGTACCTGTAAGTAGAACTGTAAAGTGCGAAGGGACAGTACATTTGTTGCAACACACATACCGTTCTCCCTTCTGTAGATCACCAACACCCCCGGGGAGCTTCATTTCGTGACGTGCACAGCAGATGCTTCCAATGCCAGTTGCTGCGAGGCCCTTCGAAGACTTGGTATCTGCACTGTTTACAGCATCGTGACTCGAGCATGTGCTTTTCTATGGAAATGATCAGATGCATTCACGCCAGGAAGAGATTACAATACCTCTTGCCGAGCGTTGGAATTTTCATTCAGGTAGAGCTTGTACGACAACTCCTCGACGAAGTAGGACCAACCCTTACTCAGACTTGGGTCAACCAAATCCTTCGACACTGCCCTTCGCTTCAACCGGAAGTTGGCATCAATTGCTATAAACAGCGCGTACAACCATCTTGGTCGGGTCAGTACTGGTTCCTGTGTGGTAAGATTCGCTTACTCCTTGGCTTTTGGCGTCTTATCCCAGTCCTCTGGTAGATTCATTCCAGGCTGAGGGCAAGCGGGGCAAACAACACAACATTGTCCCTCTTTGGTACCGTTCACTCCGCTAGTGTCATGACCTCGTCCCGAACGTTTGAGCATTTTCAGGTGGCGCCACTCCCGCGCCATCCTCATGAATTGCTCGTATCGATCCTAGTTAATTACCATCAGTTTCAAATATAGCCTCATGGATAAATTTGTTACCTTCGGTGGAGATAAGCCCGTATTATTGTTACGACGGGCGAGGGAATTGTAGAAGTGATGGGCGGAGACTTTTGACTCAAGTGAAAGTAGATGGTATTCTTCCAAAAGACTGAAGGTGGCTGCGGTGCGCGGTTGGTCCGTACTGGCTGGGAACAGGCGATATCGAAGTAATTGCTTGAATGGAATGTCGGCAGTTTCGCAGCCGCAAAGACGCAGCGTCACAGAGTGGATCCCATTTCCGTGAATGATGACAAAGTCGTCCGAATGGGGGGCCTTAGGCAATGCACATGGCTCGCCCGACCTATGTCCAAGTTGTATTACCAAACCGAGCTCTTTGAGCGACGTACGAATCCAGTATGCACCCTGCCACGCCTATCCAAGATTGGATTGGTCAAAGAGGCCGCTGTGTTTCCTATAATGAAATTACCTTGACATTATGCAGGGGCTGAGTTGCGTGCCTTGATAGGAGGCACTCTCTGCAATACAGATCGAGGGTGAGACAGTCGTTACAGCTGTAATTTGCAGGACGCGTCTTGCAAATCATGCAAGAAGTGACTCCGAGTCCACATCGTCCTTCCAAGCGTATCAGCTCAAGAAGGAAATCTTCACGATCCTGCTCCATCCAATTGAGGAGTGGATTATCCTGAGAGGGAACATCGCAATGTGAGAAGGAAGATATCAACACAAGACTCACTGATAGAGGGCGCAGTCGTGGAGCATGGTCATCAACACTCGCCAGGAAGTTGTCATCGTCATCATATAGAGGACCGCTGACTGGCTCAGGATCCTGAGCCTGATGCACGGATGGCAGCTGGGAGCTACTACACAGAACCTGACTCGGATGTCCGGCTAGGGAGGACTTGTAGAGTTTTTTGATAAGGTGTAGCTCACCCGACTCGTCCGATACAATCTTTGTATGACGTCCCATGGAAATCCGACTGGTGCTTTGTTTGCGATGAACCTTGAATCCTCGCATCGCCTTGAATTTCAATTTTTCTCTACCAAGCAATACCTGCGAGCCTGAAACAAATAGATCCTGTGTCTGCAAATCGAATGAGCACTGAAAACTAAGTGCACTCACCACTTGCTGTCGTCCCGTTTGCTTGAACATTGTCGGCTCCAAGGTTTATCATAGTAGGACTTCTGATGAACTTGGTACTACAGTGGATGTGTGCACGTTTTGCAAGAGAGACGTACTATCCATTCCACTTGTTTCGGCAGGCTGGGTCCCAGTTGATTTGGCACATTCTAATTGAGGAAGGTTGGCAACACGCTGAAGAGTCACGCGGAATCATTCGTCACCTGACTGGAAGTCACGGTGAGCAACTAAATTTGAATTCGTAAACACGGCACACCTGCCGGGTGCGCAGCCTCTACAGTGAATGGTCGCTGGTCATGGCACGCAGTCATGGCCGAACAGGACTGCTCGAGCGCCCTGAGTGACGAGCACCGTGTTGCCAAGGCAATGGGGGGCCGATGATCAAGCTGGAGCCTTCCTCTTTCGTTTCCCCCGCTGTAACACTTTGGATATGCCCTCGGAGGCCTCGGCCAGCGACGGCCACCTTAGATGGCCACGTTCTTGCCACCAATACTGAGGAATATGCTCCCAGTCGTCCTTCCACCCAACTATTTCCGATTCCCCTCCTATACCTTCTTGTAGTCCTTGCCGGATATGTGCGGTGTCGAACAGAATCAGAACAAAAGTGGAAATATTGATTGCCTATGAGATCAGCCCAGGAATGGCTGCATTAATATTTGCTCCCTTAAGTTAATGATTGACCTATATGACCTCATTATTTGCTGCATACCCAGTGTGGTTCCATGCTAACACACCGGATGTTAACTTGGTTGCCAACCGGAGAATCAGTGGAGATCAGCGTCTATGGGCCATAGATCTCGATCAGCGTCAAAAGTGCTTAGCCGCTTCACAGCCACAACCGCACAACCGGCCCGAGATAGCAAAGTACCGTGAAGCGGCTACGTGCTAAGTTAGTGCTGAAATGCGGAATATGCCAGTGAGTCGACATTGGAGGTGACAGAAATGTTGTACTGGATGAACTTGAGCCGATTACTTCCATACTCAATACAATTGCCTGTTCGACATTCAGAATGGCTGGAAATGTGTTGTAAGTACTCGAGTTCGTGTAATTCTCCTACCACTGCCATACATGAAAGTGATCCGAAGCGATACTAGTTTTGGTACGTCACTTTAGTTTCCTCGTTATTATCTCATTTATCATCATCTTACAACAATAGCACGATACTAGTAGTCGCCAATCACCATCAATGGCTCGTCCCAAAAAATACAGTACCCCAGAGGAAAGAGTTCTAGCTGCTCGAAGCTATCGAGCCGCATACTACGCAAAGTGCGTCCCTACTTGAATCACTGTCATATCCACAACTGACCTGCTGAAGGAACCGGGAAACAATCAACAAGAACCGCACTGAGAGACGTGGCAGGGTAGTTCAGTCCGTTGAGCAGACAAAGCCAAAAGGTCTTCAACCCATAGGAAATCCTTCCGTCAAAAATCAGATCTTATCACGTCGGTCAGTTCACGCTCGTTGACATCCCGCTTCAATTTCTTATGAGCAAAGTTTAGACCAGGACGACCTCTCAACTCAAAAAACTTGTCACCCCGGGCCATTTGGTATGTTTCTTATCGCAATGCTCAGGCTCAAATCATGCTTACCGAAATCCTGTCGACAAGTGAGCATGCAGATTCTGAGTCTTCCATTGAAGCGGACCTCAAGAGATGCATTGGACCATCCTCTCGCCAGAAAATTCAAGTTTTTTGTGATGCCTTCATCACTTCTGGCGATTACAGAGGGATCTCCGACATGCTAACTGTCATTGAAGAACTCGAAAAACGGCTGAACAAGATTACGCCTGCTGAACAACGTTGCGATCCTGCCTTACAGTGTTCCCTCTCGAAGTCAATCCGTACGATTATCAGATCGTTGGAGGATTTACTTTTGAGTGCGATGGAAGGTGTTGATATGCGTAATTTAGCAGATAGGGGTCTATTGCTGTTTCAGTCGGTTCCCGATATTGTGTCGTACTAGTAGTCTAGGTATCATGATATCCACTTAAAATCTATGAACCCATGCGCTTGTGACAAGTATCCCGAGTTCAGTAAGATAAATATACCCTACTTTGACTGATAAATCTGTAGATCCCCGGGCCGGACCAGATTCTATACTACCAATATTCTCCCAACTCAAGCAGAATATGGGCATGCGGCATCCTAGTCAAGCGCGTTTGTTGAATGCGCGTCGACGCGTCGACGCGTCTGTGGCCTCCTGTTCCCTTTATAAAGGGTCCCATCTATGATCGCCGGTCTGCTGCACCCACACCTGCACCCTACCCTACCCCTGCGTCAGAAAATAACGACACCCCCTGATTTTTGTCCAACGCACCTGTACCGTGACCCTATCAGCTGTGTTGCATATACTTCCCAACCCTAGGTGCGTATTGCAAGACGCATGTACGGAAAGTTCATTGATGTGCTACTTGCAGTGTCTCGAGTCTACTGCCAGTGGCACCTGTTCATAGTACGGATACATTCATCAGATGTAAGTAAAGTGCAAGCGAGGTGAAATGCAGCGATGTACTTACACTTAAATCTTATAGATGGGTGTTAAGTGGGCTACGACGGAGCAAGAAAAGTTCCTTCTAGAGGAACTCGTGACATATAAGCGCATCGGCAGCAGGAAATACACAAAGCATTGGCCTACCCTCTTCCAGAAATGGTTTGCGAGCTGGCCAGAGAAGCCGCGTCCTGACTTGACCCATGCAGAAGCAATCGAGGCACGCCAAGATCAGCTCAGGAGGTGGATGCATTGGCACAACGGAGCAGGGGACAACCGTTCAGCGAATGCCAAGACGGCTCGCATTCTGAACAAGCTGCTCCAGCCGAGGACGCGAGCGAAGAAACCATGCGAGGTATATTCCAAACTTTACTACGATACTCGCATCCGCCCGAAGATCGAGAAAGGGATGTCAATCGCTGAGGTCAATGAGAAGATTCGAGAGTCGTTTGAGAACGAGACGTCAGAGGTCAAAGAAGAGGTACATACGATGGTCAAGGCTTTGAAAGCGAAGGATAGGAAGGCGAAGACTCGCCGAAAGAAGAAGGCTAGCGATGGCGAACTTGAAGAGAGCGACTCAGGCTCCGAGGTGGAACCCGAAGAGGAGGAGACGGAGCTTGATCCTGTGATGCTCTGCGAGTAAGGCTGTCATCAATTGTCTCAACTCGTACTAGTACTAATTCCGACGTACCTTGTAGCAACATACAACAGTGTGGACCAGCACTCCAGCGTATAGTTGAACGTCTGGCCCAACTGACTGGATGGAAGTTCTCGGTCATCATGGGTGGTCCTGATCCGCTAGATCCTGAAGGACCGAATGTCATCACCAGGTATGCCTTCACACAGTGTTAGTGTGGCCACTTACTTACTTGTAACGCTAGCTTGCATACCGGAAGGACAGCCAACGGCCGCCACTTTGCAGACGTGTACCCAAAATTCGATATGGAGGTCGTGGATGCTTTCGGTGAATTTCTAACCATCGTGTTTGGTAAGTCACGGTAGATGTTCAGTATCTGG
This sequence comes from Boletus sp. MG55, assembly GCA_003313885.1. NCBI lineage: Eukaryota > Fungi > Basidiomycota > Agaricomycetes > Boletales > Boletaceae > Boletus > Boletus sp. MG55. Next base: position 3,877 of record QGOI01007753.1, on the reverse strand, counting down.
TTAGGGAGTCTTACTGACGAAGGATAACAGGCAAAGAAAATTCGATGTCAAACGACGAGACACAGGCCAACAACGACATAACTGAGAAGGAGGATATCGATGGCAAGGGAGGGAACGATGGGGATGCCCTGGATGATGATCATGATGAGCGGGACGAGGGTGATGACGACGAAAACAACCACGACGCTGAAGGGGAGGACAACGGCGCCGACGGTGATGAAGAGATGGGTGATGTCAATGGGTATGTGGGTGACGCTGCTGTCCTGGATTCCCTGCTAACGTTCGACCCTTTATAGTGTCGAAGTCTCCCCCACTTCGAATGGACGTATTGCAGAACCTGCTGCACCCCATATTGCAACACCTCCCACTGCCAATTGTACAACCGATGTTCCTGCAATACCTCCCACTGATGCTCATACATCCGCCAATCCTGCAACACCTCCCACTGCCGCTCTTGCAACATATCTCGGTTCCCAACATCCGGTGATTCCCATGTATACTAATGTTGCAACACCAGGCAATTCTTATCCTGCAGCAACTTCGAGGTCCCATGTTGCAACGCCTCCCATTCAATCAGGTCATCCTGCGTTCAATCCTTCAGTGCCATCCGATTACTCGTTCAATTTCACTGGGTTGGACACATTCGGAAATCTCAACCTCGGGGCCTTCTCAAACGCTCTGTCTGAGTATTCTCTGGAAGACCCGTTTTTGGCACCACCGAACCTCGATTTCTGTGTCCCGGGTTCTCATACTACACAGATCTCTTCTCTCAGCGGCACTCGGCCCTTCGGTGCCAATGAATTTCAGGCAGGATTCTCGACCCCGGAATTTAACTTCAACTTCAATGGACTCGCGGGATTCAACAACATGGGTGTTGGCGATCAAAACACCTTCAACTTGAATGTCAATACTCCGGCGTCTTTGCTTACACCTCCAACTGCCGATCAGCTTGCGCCGACCTCGCAGCCAACCCTTCCTGTGCCTCCATCAATTCCATCCTCCTCTGTGCCACCGCTCTCTGACATCACTGCTACCATTCTACCTCAGCCCACTATCGGAATTGCTGAGTCGCCCGGACGTCCGAAGCGAACAGTCAAGCCTTCTCTGCGTCAGCAGCGAGACAATGCAATTGGAAAGGAGAGTCGTATCCCTCCTTCACCTTCAAAGAACAGGGGGAAAAAGAGAGGAGGTCCTCGAGGATCGGATGGCGCCACATCTGGGAAGAAAGCCACAAAGCCGCGAGCGTGCGCAGCCGACCAGGAGTCCACAGTGCACGCAGCGCCGAAAAATAAGTAAGCAAACATTTTCTGATAAGTTGTCATTTGCTGACAAGAATTGCAGAAAGCGTAAGGTCTGATAGATTGCTTACGTCGTAGCTTGCAATGTACCGTACACTATCACTACCGTACACTATCGTACACGTACACTCTGCCACTACAAGCAATTTGAATTTATTCTTGTCTCGTATTGCACGCTCGGTGCTGCGAGCTGGGCAGCAGGGTATTGCAAGACTGGGACAATAGGAGGGGGGCGAGAGGAGTGTTTTGCAATACAGAGCACTCAATGTTCCATTTTGCAAGCTGAGCGGTGGAAAGCAGCCAGCCAATCGGAGCGTGTGCTGCAGAAGTGGTCAGCCCATATGCTCGTTTTGCAATACGAAGGACAGTAAAGATGCACATATTGCAAAACGACGGGAGGGAGTAACCTGCAGGAATGATCAGTTTGCAACACGGAGCGGGCCAATGGGAGCGCGTGCTGCAACAGTGGCTGGTCGTTTTGCAACTTTACGAAGGAAAGTAAGCACGTGCCTCTTGAAAGACAATGGGAGGAAGCAGCAGCAGTGATCAGTTTGCAATATGGAGCAACATATGTTCCGTATTGCAAACTGAAGAGAGGACAGGCAGCCAATTGGAGCAGGTGGTACGGGAGTGGCCAGTTTGCAATACAAAGGACTCCTGCATGCGGCATGCCTTGTATTGCAAGCCGGGCAACAAGCACGCCAGATGTACTGCAAGACAACGTGAGGGAGAGACAGGAGTGGTTGGTTTGCAATACAGAAAACGTTGCAGCATGTGTCGTGTACCGTACTGTCATGATTGCAAGACGACGGGGACGATGCCAGTGAATGCCAAGCGAAGTGGTCAGCTTGCAATACGGAGCACTGCTATCCACTAGTAGCAGTGCTCTGTATTGCAAGGTAGGGAGAGGAAAGGTATTGCAAGACAGTGGGAGCACGCTGCTGGAGCAACTTGCAATATACAAGCTGGGCGGCAGGTTTTACTGTCTTGCAAGGTGATGGTAAGGCGACTGACAGAGCTTGCAATACGAAGTCACACCTGAGGGGAGGGAAACCTTGGTATTGCAAGACAGTGGGGAGGCGCTCTCTTATTGCAAGACTCCAGGTGACGGATTTTGCAAGTGGGGAGACACCCTCGCATTGCAGGGCTCCAGATGACAGGGTTTTGCAAGGGAGACAACGGGATGTGTTGCAATTCACACTGTAGCACTCTTACATATTGCAAACTGACGAGCAATACTTTATATCTGTATATTCTGCAACATACATCGGACTGTCATTACCACTATACCCTGCAACAATCTGTCCCTATGGCCTGACCAGTCTATCAGGTGACTGGTCTTTCTGCTGGATGCTGTCCACAAAATTTGTCTTTGTGTTGGGAGTAAGTGTGTGTGACATATCTTCTGCAGTCGTGGATTCACGAACTTTATCTAGTTTGGGATAGCTTCGTTCAAAATTTTGGTAACTACCTTACACGGTATGCCATGAATAGGTAGGTTTCTGGGGCTTCTCTGAAGTTTAGCCGGGATTTACACTCATATTCTGGTGTTAGGACCCACTTTATTCTTCCAATCACCACAGTAAGCATCATGTTGTTGCAAATAGGACCATTCGCAATGATTGCTGTAGGTTGCAATTTCCACCATCACACAGTTATTTTTCATGTATCGCATCCGGTGCTGTATGCCCTTTCATTCGGTCTACCTACGCTTCAACCATTGACATTACCCCCAATACCTCGATGACTGAAATAACAGTGACGACGAGAGATCTAAATTTACTTTCGTTTTGGAATCCTAATGTGTTTCGTTCCTTGTTGCTTTGTTGTCCCAGTGGCGACATGATAGCAATGTGTAGCATGAACATGATATCAGACGTCGTACGGAAGCAGTTGGTCCACGCCAGCCTGCATGGGGTTCAATGGACTATCCGCTCACTTGCACAATGATGCACTGGGAGCCGTCGCCACATTCTAAGATCCTCGCGCTGATTCACCTCCCGAAATTCCCGCTCCCTCTCGTTATCTTGCTTTTGCAGCTGACATCCAAAAACTCTGCTAGCTTCCTCAAGTTAAAATTATCTGTTCTCGGAAGCGAGGTGATCATCTGACTTGGTTTCAGCCTTCAGCCGTTGCAGGTTTTGCATGGTCTCCCGCAAGCGGACCAAACAACAGAAGAATGTTCATCGCTCCTGCTTGGTTCGAGCTCACTCAGGCTTTAAACGATAATAACCAGCACCCGCTTCCATTTTCCAGTCGCACTCAGAAGCAGCACAGACTATTACATCACTGGCAATCCAAGGATGGTTCCCAAGCATGTCAGGCGCTTTTCCCAAGCGACCTGAGACACGCAAGTATATTCCTGGAGGTGTTCAATATGACTGTTGTTGTCCAATAAGCTCCACGGCGGCGCGCGTGCTATCCGCCAGTACTTAGGGAACGAATGTGACTTCCCACAACTGACTCTTTCTCCATTTCCGTCCTTTCGTTTCAGACAACGACGCCCGGACTGCGGCATCACTGGTTTGTGCTTTGCGTGGTATAACATGATATATCTTTCAATCAAATCACATTTTGAG
>QGOI01007733.1:0-28453 GCA_003313885.1 Boletus sp. MG55 | reverse complement strand
TAGGAATTATCTCCAGGACTGTAAAAATGGGGTATATCACTGTAGAGAGATTCCAATCTCTACAACGATGTGGCAGCATCTGAGGACATCAGCAGGGTCAACAAAGCCGTATGCATCTGTCCGAGTCATTGGTACGAATCTTGCTTTGTCAAGAGTGCAATGCTCCCAGCTAGTTGCCAGTGGTTGGTCCAGCAGCTCAAACCAGCGTACCCAAAGAAAGTCCAGTCTTCGTGATTGGTAGTCTTGAGATTCAGGCCCAACGTAAATAACATTTGCATGGTAAATTGCCAGAACACGCGCATAGCAGAATGGGTGGCCATCAGACCCATCTGTGTGTGTCAATAGCATGATGTCCCGATGGTCGGTCTGCGGGTTAACAGAGTCAGTTTCGCGATGGAGATCATAAGTTGTGTAATTAATTCGAAGTAGAGGATGCCGGTAAATGCAATCTCCTTTGAAAATCACATGGCCCAGTATAGAAAGGTGGGATTGGCTGGGTTGTTCCATGGATCCGCCCTGTGGAGCCTGGAAGGCGGGTAACTGGGAAGGACTTGTGCGGTCATCGCGCATATGTATATCACGAATTCGAGGCCAGATATGAAGTTTCAGCTTGTGTATGAAATCCTGGGAAGTACAAATGGTTCAGTAACACATTGTTCACTAGGGCACACGGCTGAAAGACTGACCTTTGCGATCGGATCATCTACATTTCTCTGTACAAATAGAGTAATATCCTCAGGAAAGTTCTGGGATTTGCCAATGATGTGGTGCTGCTCCGGAGAGTTCGGAGTCGGATCATCTCTGTTCAGCATTTCTCTTTGTGCACGAATGCGCTGAATACGTGCTTGACGACGCTCAATGGAAGCTAGCTGTGGTATGAATGCTTTACGACTTGTCCTCGGGAACCGGCCTTTGCTTACGCGATGCTCAAGTTCACCCTGACCAAACATGCAAGTCCAAGTCAGATCACCAGGATGTCAACGAAAATGGATACATGGCATACGGGTTGCGTCGAATAAGAGTCCGTGGTTCCATATAGTCTGATTTGGGCAGCGTAATCTCCAAGAGCATGGAGCTTGTAGGTACGTAGATTGAGAACTTTGGGACGACGGCCATTTGTATTACTCGGCACTCCTTGGACATTGGAGTGAGGAATGGCATCGGATTTTTTATGAGCCTGTAGTCTAATCCGGCACTCTGCTTCGCGCTGAAGTTCTCTGGTCGAGAATGCAGGGCATGTTTCGTCAGCGAAACGGCGAATTCCATTGCCTACCTCTCCCGTAACATTTTCCAGGATGCGGAGGGTTTCGTCTGTGTGCATTCGTAGTTTCGCTAAACCATGCCAGTGTGCAAGCACAAATAAGAGCTTGAGGAGCTGTCCGTTGTGTGGTTCGGGAAGAAGTCCCGCAAAAACAGGGATTGCACACTACATGCAGACCATGTAAATGTTTATCCCATTCTACATCAGAGCTGAAACTTACTTGTAAAATGTCTTCGAAATCGCGTGCAGCCATTCTCTTCAAGTCAGACACATTTCTTTGAAAACACCGTATAGTGTCACGGCCAAAGGTCGGCACATGACGGTAGCTGTTCATAGTTTCAGCTCTATATCAGTGACATCAAGGTGGTTCATATCCTCACCGTCGGTCAAGATCAGCGAGTGCATGCCCTTTGAGAGTGTCCAATATCCGCAATAGATGAATAAAAATTGCTTTCCAAACCCCGAGTTCGAACTCATGCAAAAGATCAACAACCAGCATGAGAAAGAAATTAAATCCCAGGGTACGAAGCCTTGCTGAAAATGCATTCTAATCGGAACATCAGTAATTGCTCTCCATCAGAAATCCATCATCCCACACCTCGGTTGGCACCAACGACTCCCCTTTCAGGAGCCTTTCGACTTGTGGAGTGTCAACTACATACTGTTGATCATAGATAAGTTGACGGGCAGCAGCAACTTTCTCCCCACGCTGTTGGTCGTCCTTGCGGGCCAATGCTTGACGTTGCAAAGTATCTCTTTCAGTTGCCAGATTTTGTAACTGGTCTTTGGGGATAAGACATCGTGGGCACGGACAGCCACCAAGGTTGCGTATGTTCGCTATTAGGACTCTGTTTTCCATTATAATATTTTCAGGTAAACGTGAGCCCTCTATCAAGTCTCATGGCGCAATGGACATACTTTTCAGGATAATCAGCCGAATAAGTGAATATTCGGGGAAACAGACGCCGCTCAATACCATCGCAACATTTAAGTACAATCCCATGTCGATATGCTTCAAGAAATTCATCGTCAAGTATTTCTCACCACTGGGCATGGAAAAGCTCCCTGTGGCAATGGGTATACAAATTGTCGCCAGGTAGTCTGCTTCCGGAATGCTCCAAAATAAAGTCCTTGAAGTCGTCTGGCAACTAACAAAATATGTCAACCACAGCTGATAGGACCTCTCTAAAATTTACTCGCCGTCTGAAAATAGGCCGCGTGAGCACAAAGGTTGGTGGATGGCTGGCACCTTTTGTACTTCGATTCATTGCCGAAGTATACATATAGGGGCCACAGCTTGGTATTCCCAAAGGTCATAAGCTGTGTTGCATCCAACCAAAACATGAGCGCAACCACCCGACGTGGTAAATCACAGCCTGGCTCAGGAGGTGATTCCTGCAGCGCCCTATGAGCATCGAGAAATGCTTTGGAAGTAAAAAGTTCTCCATGTACCCCAACATCACATGCTTTATGGGGGGAGTGCCAACGTAACTCGTAGGGTTCGAAATGAAAGAGCTTATGGCGAGTAGGATCTAGGACCCTTTCGCGAATTATGGATGTGAGCGAACGATGATAAAAGTCCTTGATGGTGTAGTCTTTTGGTCCAGGATGTAAAGAGCGTCGAGGAAATGGAACAGAAATTGTTACCGGGGAACTCTTCCAGCCTGCATCATTATTCAACCATTCTTCAGAAACCTCGCAGTCGCCAGATGGATCCAAAACTCCCAAGGTGCGGTCAATTGCAGTCCAGTTAGTAGTCCGCACGTCGTCTGGTTGGAAATCCGCATGACCAACAATATCGAGAAGTTTCCTAAAGCTACTTCTCGACTTCTGTGATCCCTGGTTCCAATACCAGTCACCAAGATGCAAGGAACTCTCGTTTGGATATGGATGGAATGGGTTCTTAAGGGTTTGTTCTTCTGCTTCGTCATGCAGCTGAGTGACTTGTGCAAAGGGGTATTCGCCACATGGATCGTTGGGGTCGTGGAATGGAAGGGTGTCTTTGTCAAAAATGCGAAACAGACCAAAGGCATTTGGCTGGCTCTGGAATGTATCACGCACCCCAGATAGCGCTGGCTGTGGAGGAAGCACATGGTGAGGAGGTGGGGGTTCTGCTGTGAGTGCAGGCTGAGGTGGTGGGGGTTCCAGTGGGACACCTGGTGGAGGCAATGGCATGGGCGGCTCAGGTAACACGTCCCTGAAACGCAGTGGAAGTCGCCTATTTTCTCGGCGAGGCTTGCATAGTGACAATGGCATGTCATCATACCCGGGACCATAGTGTGGTGACGCCTGAGTAGTATCAGAAGGAGGAACACCGTCAGGCTATAGTATGTATCAATACCGGCATCTATATCACTAAAAAACCCCAATTACCTGTTCAGCCCGCTCAAGATCGCCCGGATGCGCACGCATGGGATCTTCAGCTGAACTCGGACCTCCGAGTCCACCTTCATAAGCTGGTGAGGACTCTGCTTCGTTGGAGGCCAAGTGCCAGCGCTTCTTGCGATGGTAGATTTCTTTGGCCCTAGTCAGCGCACTCGCAAGACGCTTCTTGCCTTTCTGGCAGCTTTTTCCGTGCTTTGTGAAAGCGGCGACATCAGAAAAAGAGCGCCCGCATGCACATAATTGAGAGAACGTCTGCGACATGGCACGTTGTGAAAGTAGGCGTAAAACTTTGTAAATTCTGCTTTGGATAACTACTACCGAGTGCCAAGATCAGGAAACGCACCCAAATCTGGTACGACCTAGCAAAGTCGGGAAGTGCCGACTGCCATCGACAAAAAAGGCTGTGACAAGATTGAATTATCGATGGCCCGGGCCAGTTGAAAGACTTGATGCCGTATGACAGCTTGTGAACGAGCAAGTCAGCACCCCGACGCAAACTAGACGTCACCTGAACGCACCTGGTGCCTCGTCGGCTCCGAGAATCTGCGCAATCATGTTCACGAACTCCCACGAGAGCAATCCTTCATCAACTTGAACGGGCCCACTGGCAGCGGCGCATGTAGTCTGTGGCAATCCACCATAAACACCTTGTCGCTTTCGTTGATTTAGTAGCAAAGAGCCCCATGACCTCCCATCCTGCAAGGTTCTTTGCCAGCATGCATCGCAGCAGGACTGACACTGTTCCGACCGCCCACTGTTGGACGGTCGCGTCCTCATTCTACCCAGCTGCAATCGAACGCATATTATGAACGACGGGCTTAGAGGAAGGGTAATAACCTGGGCTTGCGGGAACACGACGTTGATGTTCTTGATCGCGTCTTTGTGAAGGTTCCAAAAGTCGACTTGCGTGAGCTCGTCTTCTGGCCAAGCGATGAACATGGTCTCCATCCTGGCATGCAATGTGAGCCCGACAGATGAAACACTGGCACGAATGAGGAGGACATACAATTCGTAACACCGCGTCGGCTCTAGTAGGCAGGAGCTGATCCAACTCTTCGCTGGTCAGATCGTGGTCCGGCGTTGCAAAGGTCGTGTTGGCAGACACCGTGCGGACCCGAGATGTCTACAGAGACTCAGACCTCCTCTTCCACCTGCTCCACGAGCAAAGGGCTGACGAGGACCTTCAGTGTACTTGGCATGGATGGATGGAGGAGGAATCCCTTTGCCATTGGTGGATGGGACAGATAAGCATAGAGGTAGCTTAAGGGGGCCTCGACGAGGGACTTGTCCATGAAGAGCAGGAGGCATCCGAGTCGTATCGCTGTTTCAAGAGCTAGCGAGTCGGCCTCGACTCGGATGCGAGACAGATTTGAAGGGTGCATGAATAACTGTCCGAGGACCGTGAGCGCCGAAACGATGAGCATGCGGTTGGTCGAGCGACCCGCGATCTCGATGAGGATGCGAAGTGAACCGCCCTGCGCAGAGTCCGGACGGGACAGGCTAACGCGGAGAAAGACGGACTGCAAGAGCTCGATGATGTTAAGAACGGACTCTGTGTTGGCGTCGGACGCTGAGTTGCACTGTGGGAAGGCATTTGGGGTATGCGGCAGCGACCCTCCGCGAGAGTGGCTGCGAGTATGGAGAAAGAGGGTGGGGAGAACTTGAAGGAGGCTTCTTATCAGAGCCACATCCGAGTCAGTGATCGTGCCGGGACTAGCCGGCACGACACCCTCCGAGTCTGACATCGACTCGGGGTGCGGTTCGCACGATGCGACACTGCTGAAGTCTATGCATAATCCACACATCTGGTATAAGATTGACTCAGGTATAACATACCAACGTCCATCCTTAGTCCGTGTTCATGTGTGGGCATGGACTATGGACTATGTAAGGCGCCGGTCGGGACAATAGAGCTGTCGATCCGCTTCTAGTGGCGCTCGTCCGAGTCAGTCGCCCATCTCCGAGCATAGACTCGGAGACCTAGACAACACAGCGAGAAGCGGATAAGAGGACGGGTGGGTGCAGTTTCGACCATGCGAAGGGCCTCAGAGTACCCCGACCATCATCCTCCCGAGTGTGCTATGAACCATCTACCACTATGCCTATTGTACCCAGAATTTGGCCAGGCACCGCGGATGAGGGCAGGCGATGCCGGCGTGAAACCTAAGCAGGGGTGGTGTCACAAGTGGGGTAGGATGGGAGAGTTGGGACGCCTCCCGTTCAATGCACGCCACCGGTTGAGCCACACGGGACTCCAGCTCGCTGATACATGCTGCTGCACAGGTCCCATGGAGAAATCTGGGATCTACATTCCGGAACATGGGTAAGTGACTTTCTCAATGCCAGGGAGCTGTCCCTTGGCCAGGGCATAGTTACAACTACTATGATGGGGAATACACGGCGATTATGATCCCGTCGTCCCACTACAATCATGATTATGGCTAGAGCAGCTCGGTCAATGTATGCTCTCGACAACTCGGGACATCATAAGGAAGATGAACGCACTCTATGCTAGTTCAGATATCGTACTCCTCCCCGGTCTCCTCGGTTATCAGAAGAAGTGAGCGACTATCAGACATCATGTCCCGCTGTCGCCTGGAGTTCAACGTCGATCTCCATCGACTCCGTGAGAGGAGCGGTTCAGTATCTACTCCGAGGTCGGACCAGAGACGATTGCCCATGTCTTCCATCTGCCAGTCCACCTCGATGCTGATAGCGCGCATCGTCAACAGTCCTGCCTGGAATCTTCAAACATTGAGGACGAGGCGTTGACCGACGACCGAGAGGAGCAGGAAGGATAAACTGCAGGACGGAGTGTCAGAAATACAAGACTCGAACGAACGACCATTGTCATTGCTTACGCGAGCGAAAGGAGGGTTTCTTGGATCCTATCCAGGAAGTCAATGAATTACGTCGCTCAGCGCTGGTTGCGAAACAGAACGCTGAGACGCGACTCACATCGCTGAACACGGTCCTGTCCGTGTTGGAACAAACACCCAACACGATGAGTCATCGAGGAAAAAAGAAATGCTTACCAGCATATCATGGAAGATACGTTGTTGAAGAAGCTTGACTGCACAGCATGAGATTGATACTTCCGGGAAATTTTTCAAACTCACAGTATAAAACATGATGACTGGACCGACGGTCAGTGTCTGATTGCAAGAATACACCCGTGTTTTGTATTCTTACCATCCTGGGTTAAGAGGTGAGTCAGCGGTGATGAGTAGAGGCCGTGCCAGTGGGACCCTTTGTAGAGTTTCCAGAGACCGTGGCATATCACTGCCAACGCGATACAGTCGAGTCCAATTCTACACGTTGAATCAGGGGCCAAATATGTGTCCTTCAGGCACAAAGGACTCACGTTGCAAACCAAGCCAGCCACTGTAAGTAGTTGGGGCAGTCTGAGACATTGACATACGTTTGAGGAGGAAAGATACCTATGGAATATGCTGCAATATTATAGGAGCAAAAACTGTCGGGGTGGGTTTTGAGGGTGTGACGGAAACAACCTACGAGGGATCGGCGTGATACAGACATCAACTTGCAATTGCTCGAGATACAGGTTCGAGACGGCTGTATCAGAAGATCAGTTACATCTCGACAGACCTGACACAATAACACGCACACTTGCTAACAATGAGAGGATAAATCAGCGTTGCGAGCGTGATGAGACTGTAGAAGATGCACAATACAGTCGAGAAGACTTTCACACGGTGGATGCATCCCCGAATCGCGCAAGCGCACATCAAGATGAGAACTGTGCTTTCACTGTCACGAACGGGCCACCTCGACAACAGTCGTCCATGTACTCACTACGAATTGATTCTGCCGAGAGAAGTATAAAGAACGGGCAACACGCCCAGAAAATCGTACAAAACTGACCAGTGTCTGTATTAGTACTAATGACAGGAAGATGATATGTAAGGTACTGAGCTAAGAATCCCCAGGTAGGACTGACTGGCCAGCAGTTATGGCCTTCATATCAGCTTCCACGCATGGAAGATGAGCACTGCAGCTCCATACTCAATTCCTAACCACTGCTGGAGTATTTCAGTCAGAACATAGTCGCGCGAGAGCTGGGATACGCGAACGAACCCCTTGCCTTCAAGTATAGGTCCGAAATCACCTAGGGATCTGCACGGGTAAACCCGTGGGTCGGTGCAAGCCAGACGGCACACAGAAGCGTCGGCACAACATGCACAATTGTGCATGTTGTGCGACGGCCGTTTCAGCACGTGCGATGACGTCGACAGTGTCGTCGTCGTGTATCTTTGCAGCCACAAGGGCATGCGAGAGACGAGACGGGCGGCGTGGTTGCGCATCGAGGGACTTGGTTAGTTGTTGAGGTCAATGACGAGGGAGTCAGCTGCGTTGTCAAACGTGCCATTCGTGTTGAGAAGGTCGCCGGGGCAATACCGCGACGGAGAGAGTTGCGGCGGCGTTGTTGGACGTGCCGAAGTCCTCATTGTTGAAGGGTACGGCAGCATGTGCGTGACTGATGAGGTCACCAGAGGCGACAAGGGGTGATATATGAGGGTGGCGATGAGGCTGTTGGCGATGGCTTCGTCGTTGGACGAGCTGGTGGTGTCAAGGTAGTTGTCTGGGGCGACAGCATGTGCACTGAGCGAGCGAGAGGGGTCGTGGTGTGTTCTTGAACGCTGGGGGGGGCGTGCTTGGGGACTGTGTCGATTCAGTGCATTGTCAAATGTGTGCGGGTCCTGAAAGGGAGCCGAGGAGTGAGCGAGGACCCCATGAGTGCCACGGTGGGTCATTGTGTCACGTCTGGTCGCGTGTAGTTGCGCTGGCGTCGCTGCCACTAGGGGGTACGTTGCGTGCTGCGACGTGAATGCGTGAGCATTCGTGAATCATTGGCAGGTCCCGAAAAAAGAGAGGGGAACCGAAGCGAGGTGCGAGGGCGGCGGCGTGCACGAGGTACAAGGTGGGGACTGGAATGTACTCGGTGCTGGCGGACAAGGCCAAATGGCCATGGTGGTGGATGTGTGACCATGGTCATTGTTAGCACGTCCGTGCTACTTGTTCCTGCCCCTGCGAGTGCCGCGTCGGGTCTTGTTAGAGCGTACGCCCTCATCGTGCATCGTTTAGCCACATTTGTTCGCGCTAGTGTTGCTGCCACAAGTGGTTACGCTGCTTCCTGCGATGTGATGGGCGTGGAGTCACGCGGTTTCGTTTGTACAACGGGGGCCTGCAAGGTAGAGTAGTTAGAATCGTAATTAAAAATGTTGGAGTTACCTCGAAGCTGACAAACTGCACGAAGGTCGACATGTGCACTCCAACAGCAGCGTTGGGGTGCGTGCATCGACCTAGGCACACGAACGGTGACATTAAAAGCAAGGGGACGAGTGCTCGTGTGCTGCTCAAGCCGCGACTTATCACATTTGGGTACGGGTACATGGGTCAACCGGTCACGAGTTGACGGGTCGCCCAATGGCAACTCGTACCCGTACCCGTGCAGATCCCTAGTTGTGTGGGTCAGAACACTCACCTTCATCATAAAACCAGCTTTACGGAGCATTCTCCATACAGTCGCACGTGAGAGATAGACCCCAGAGGATGTTGTCAGTCTATCTCTGGAAGCTCGTCCAGGTATAGATCAGGTGATTTCTCGATGGTACCTAGCAGAAACTGTGATGGCAATTGCATTAATTTTCGTGCGACAGGAATGAAACTATAACTTTGTTACCTCCACATCTACATCATGAAGGTATCCATTTCCCGTTCTATCCTCTTCAACTGCATTTCCGTCCGGGTTGGGAATGGTCCCGTATGTACGATAGTGCCAGTGAGCGAGAACTCGCTTGACAGTATGAGTGGAATGGTTCAGCCTGTATTGAGTCACGCAATTGAGTGATTTCGCAAAGCGTTGAAATTCACACAACCACTCAACTTCGGCGAAGCGGCTCGCATGAATATTACCTTGCTTGCAAGGTCATTTCGAAAACGACTTCGTGTGTCAATTCAACACAAGGACAAACAAGACAAATAAAGATATATGAGTAGCTATACATGGTGATAAGTATGATGTAGTTTTAGAAATTAGGGGGATGCAGCTGGGGCGGTATGGTGAGCAGCGTCTTCAACGTTGCGTTGCGTCGTAAGAAACATCGTCAAATTATAAATAGAAAATGCAAGCAAGGTCTCCAGCGGCACCACCGCTGCCTAGTCACGTAAATACAATCCTCAATGATTTCCCACAGTGAATATGTACACCTGACCCACGTGTGGCTTGGGGAAAGACAGTGCCACTGAGTGTGAGCAGAGCAGGCAGAGGGTGCAATTCGGAGGGGAGCATTGCAGGTTAAACTGGGCATTACGAGGTGTGGGATTTTTTAGGTGGCGGAAACTCCTATTACTACATAGCTTCTTTTTCTCAACGTTAAGCGCAATTCCCACCCCGGCGCACTGGACTGATGTGGGTTGAAAGGTACAGTACCACTCACTGGCAGGAGCTTACTGGAATTACTATGCTGTACAACAACTTCGACAGTCATATTCATTTCGGCACTTTCGTAGAATATGCAATTATACACACATTTTTCATCATGATCCAAACTTAGCTACATTACATCTAATATGTATTCTGGAGGTCTGCGAGTTTGAACGGGTTCGATCGAAGGAGGCCTTCAGCAGAACAGCATATAACGTTACCTCTTGATGACTTTCATAGGCCATTCGAGAGGCCTGATTGGAGGACAGGTCGGCGAAAAAGGAAATTTAGGGTCACAACAATATGACTGCCGAAGTTGTACTGCCAATGGCCAGGCGGGCCGCCAATCAGTGAAAGGAAGAATTTACGTTGTTCTTTCAATGCACTGTTTGCGAGTTCAGATATGATCTAAGCGACACCGAAAAGAGTGAACGTGCCTGGAATCCAGGACTTGCTATATTGGGTCGCCATTACGGTCCATAATGGCCTGCTTAAACTGTAGATTAGTAGTACTAGGATGGCAGGAATTGGTAATGATAGTGAAAGTGAATGAGTCGAACCGTTGCCATTGGTGCGGCTGTACTTCAAATCGTGCTGTAAGCGGAAGGCACGCAGGAGGAGCAGATGAGGAGGATGCAGTACAACTATTTCAATACTGCCATAAGCGGAGGGGGGGAGAACGGGGAGAACGGGCAGAGCACTGGCAGGCAGAATGAGGCAGAACAGGCAGAGCACTGACAGGCAGAATGAGGCAGAACGGGCAGAGCACTGGTGGGCAGAACGGGCAGAACGGGCAGAGCACTGACAGGCAGAGCAGGCAAAGAATGCACTAAACGTAACAGAAGCATACCAGTGGATGGTCTCAGGCTGGCGATGACACGATCATCGGGCTGATGCGGCAGAGGTGCACCACTGTCACGGTAAAGCGTGAGTCCAGGCCAGTCTAGCAAACTCACTCCCTAGGGCCTCTGAGCCAATAATTCAGAACTTGAACAGGCAGTGCATAAAGAACACAGCGTGTCACACTGTTTCCGCAGAGTGTCAAGGCTCCCAATAACCAGGTTCGCAGTCAAGTCACCAGTGCCGAGACCCGAGTTTCGGGGATCAATTCCATTTCGCTGGCAGTCCAACTTCAAGTCAGCGAGAGTGTTGAAACGTCTGAATTCGGTAGTGCTGTTTCTCAGCTACTATACTATATGACTACAGGCCGTCATGACCCCCACTGGCAAGTTCAACGCTACACACTGGTCATAGTACAGATATCCTGACTTCCAAATGTCTGCACATGGCTCTGTCGCACTGGCATCATCTCCTTCTGCCTATTCTCAGGCTGGAGCTCTTGCCTCGCCATCTGCTGTTCCCCACGAATCACATACTCCAGAGCCCGCCGCCACTTTCAACAGAAAACGGGGGTCAATTTCCGACATTCCTGGAGGAGAAGATGTCGTCCACGTTACCAAGAGACAAAAAATAAATGAATCTGTAGGTGTTCCGAGCTATAGAGCACCCCTCGGTCACTGTATTCACTTCTATCATAAGTTCAACACTGAACATACCCCTGAAGTGAGGGAATACATGGATACACAAAGGCTTCAGCTTGCTCGCATGGGTCGGGATGCCTGTAACGCAAAAATTCATTACCACCGTCTTCGTATGCGAGAGCTGGAGATGATGCGATCCTTTGTGGAGGACGAGTTAGAAGAGAGTCAGGTATGCCTCAGGCAGGTCGAGCGTCAGATTGGCCAGATCCGAAAACAGCTGTATGCCAGCGGGGGTACAGCAAGCATCGACCAGTGTGGGCAACAATGGACCCATCTTGTTGATGGCTCTTGCGCTGGCTTTGCTTGTGACAAGCCCGAGGCTGAGTCTAGTTACTGGGGTTCTACTTCTGAATGTAGTGTCAGCTATCACGATAGCATTCTTCCTCCCTTGTCAGAACGAATTACTCGCAAGTCGCAAGTCGTAATTAACTGAACCTATGTACAAATCCAATTATTTCCAATACTGTACTACTTTCAATTCATATCAATTGAAGATTACTACTAAGTAGTGTCCACTGTCACGGTCAACCAGTTTGCATTTTCAGAATTATTTATTCTACAGTGTCACAGATATTGTTCAACTTCAATGGCCGCTGGTGACTGCCATCTTATAATCGCAGCTTGAATGAAGCCTTTGCTACGATGTCATCAGGGTGATTCAGATGTCATGCATAATCTCAGTAGATCTCGTGTCCTTAAATAATAGTACAAACAGCCTGAGCTCTCTAATTTAATCATGCCAGTGCCAACCTCGAATGAATGAACACTTATTCCATTGTACTAATGTTTGGTAAGGTACATGATCAACTCGGACTCGGACTCGGACTTGGACTCATATCAACGTTCAAGTTCACCTTGAGCCTCGGCATCGTGTGCAAGCCAGTGACGCTATTCTCTCAGCGGCAGCTCACACTAGTAGGCTTCAAAGTGTCTCGTTCGGGTCTGAGATAGTCCGGCCACAGATCGGTCACTTGCTTCTCAGGCTACTGCCAATGTACCTCAATGTAGGCGTTTTGCACTGTGATTGAGGTGGAGAACCTGATTCGGTGAAATCGTTCAATCTCATATACTCTGTCAATCTGACTCAATCGTCACGAGTCAACCAAAGGCCTGCAAGCATGCCGTATCATGACAATGATGTATCAGTTGTGAAGTGGGTGGACCCCTATTGGATTCAAGCTTATTTATGTTTAACGGTTGACTACAGTTGCTTCGAGTCCTCCATCAAAAATGTTCTCTCCTCGGGATGTCTGCTGAATAGGATATGGCCTCACATTTGTTACACTTGCATATTTGGGTCGCTGTCATGCTGGTCACTGGCATGACGGGAATCACAAGTCGCCGTGTCACAGTTATAAATTGAATCCTACTCCTAAGTAGATTCTAGACACTTCACGGCATGCGGATAGCGGTTACTCGCACTGACAAAGTGGCCACTACAGTGTATGTCTGACAGCGTCTGCCAGCCTCAGGTGGTACTGCTGATAACTGCCAGTGGGTTACATCACTGGCACGAGACTCAGGTAATACTTCATCCGGGCTTTCAAGTTCTTAGAAGGCACACTCACGGCACAGTACAGCCAGCGATTAGTACTAGCAAAGCGGCCACTGTAGTCCTACTACGTCTGGAAACGCCTGCAGCCTCTGCTGGTACTGCTGACCCAGACGAGATTCTGACTCAGATAATAGTACCTGACGGCCGCCAGTTTTACGTCGACTGTGACGTTCCTTTCAATGAAGACATATTATGGTAAGTTAGTCATCGCGGCACATTGTTCACAGTTGCACCTTTCAGATCGAAATTTCCATCAACATGAACCGGCGACTCGGAGACTCCGAGTCTGTGGAAGCAGTTCAGACCCAGTGATTCAGATCAGTGCCCCTAAGTAGTAAGTTTGCGTTGTGCTGAACTTGGGATAAGGGATAGTTCCTTGAGGATAACTTTCCGATTCACGGTACGTACTCCTCCATACGCATATCTGCCATTAATAAACCAACTACTTCTATAAGATCCAATGCAGGGACTCAAGTTTCGAATCATCACCATTGTTATCTTTTGATCTCACTGCTGGCACTAACCCGACATGTCAGACTCTATTCGGTCGACTCTTAGTTACACTCAGGCTGGCGCCGGCTATGGGGCTGGACAGGTGGGTAGTAGTCTACCCCCTTGGTTGGGCTCTCTCCTGACTCGGACCATGAACTGGGACGTACGCCTTCTAGGTGCAGAACAAAATCTCTGACGATTTTCCAGGCCAGATCGAGTCCGACATCCAGCCCCTCGACACGTTCTTCGCCCCTGTCATGGTTCCTACCACCGCCGACACCATGACCGCGCCCCGTAATACACTTTTCGGGCCGATTGAACATGCTAATTCCAGTCACGGTACACGAGTGCCAGCAAGTTTCTATGTACACTCCGTTTCAATGAACGCTCAGGCTCTCCCGGGCCCCATGGCCCCCACTGTCAGCGGCAGATCCCTGGCATCGACATCATCAGCTCGAGGCACTCAGGCTGGAGGCACTTCGGAAGAGAAGGTTCGAAAGTGCGATCTTCCAGCCAATGACAAGATCAATTTGGACCGCGCATTTGATCTCCTCATGGAAGATATCATCAATTCTATTGGGTGGGATAATAGTCATGGTATCGATACGAGAGCGCAGGAATGCCTGAGTCAAGCTTCTGCTGAAAACGAACGCAACCCGGGTTGGTTATCATTTTTATTCGGGCAGGAACTGGTATGCAACTGAATTACAATTTTTCAGAAACCCCCTGGAGCGCTGATATACGGAGATTGGTGAGCAAACCATAACTCAGACCGCATGTGTTTCAGTATTTAACCCTGTATTCCGAGCTTGTGGAGCAAAAACAAACTTTCCGGAGCAAGATGGCGGCGTCGGCGGTGCCCTTTGCAAAAAAGTATAAGCTGTTTGAGATCGTCAATCCTCGAGGTCTTCTCCAGCCCCCTGAGCAGGTGGCCGCAGCCACGCGATTGTGCGAACAAAAGCTTGATGACCGAAATTGGGGGACGTACTACCTACATAACCCAGATGGCACGGTCGCAGAGGTACATAAGTTTGAATTAAGCATTTGACGCCTCTTTCACCTTATTTCCATATTTCAAAGGGAAATATACTTTTCGCGAACCCGATACTCCACGACTACCACATACAATTTTGGTACAGACATCCAATGTCACCGCTTCGACGCCTCAAGCTGGATAATCCAATGTGGGCCATGACTCCACTTCGGCTCCTTGCGTCCTCTGCAACTGCGGTGAGGAATACATCCGTTTACCCTCTGAGCTATTGTCCATAGGTATCTAAATCATGGTACCACCAGTTGGCTTGTGCCCTCCGCCGTGTAGCATATGACATGGAAACGGGGGCAAAATCACCGAAAAACTCACACCTTCGCTACAGCGTAGAATATTACACCCCTATGGAGGCAAGAATCATTAGTAGCATGAAGAAGGTGATCGAAAATCCGCCCGGTGATGCTGTCCGACGTGGATTAGAAAACATGCTCTTTAACCTTCACCAACGAGGGTTGTGAGTACCTACATACGCCTGTCATACCCCTACTTATGGCACCTGTAACAGAGATTATATGCCCAAGACCTCCCAAGCTGGGTTTTCCGACTTCTTTATACCCTCCATGCAGCAACTATCGTCACTGTCACTGTCACCACCCCACACCGCACCACGGGACGACATTGGCTTCTTTCAGGAGGCTCAGACTGTCAGTTCAAGTTTCCAAGGTCAAGCATTTCAAGTCCCTCAGAATCAGGCTGTATACAACAACGAAACTCGGGCTGCCAGTGGAAGTTGGATGTTGGCTGAACTTAATGATGGCATTTGAAATGTAGCAATTACAGATTGGATAAGTTGTAAGTAGCGTGTCACACTGTCACAGTACTCATCCGACTTCGAGTTGGAATCGTCGGAGTCCCAGTTGGACGAGTTCAGGCTATCAGCAACAATCCATCTACATCGGCATTGATTTTATATGATTGTGGTACAATGACATTGAATACTCGACAGCAACGTCATTGCACCCAATGCTGCGATGGACAAGGTTGGAAGGACAAGAGGGAAGAAGAGTCGACAAGCATGAACATGCGGATAGCCCAGCTCTGACGAGGTAGGGTGCAGGTGTAACGACTTTTCACTTGGCGTGAGCCGCGAGGGCGGGCAGGAAAGCCTCGTTGGTGCACCTCGGCAGGCCAGCCTGCATGCTCCGGGTCCCAGGCAGGAGCTGCGAGGCACTGGAGTGAGGAACGGAGGACAGGAAGCGGTGGGTGGGTGTGCCAAGGGACAACACCCGTCATCGGGGAACATGCAAAGGGCTGAAACCAGAACCAGATCGTCAGGAAGAGGACGAGGGACTGAAGCCAGCACCCGATCGTTGCCGAGGGCGCATACGAGGGATATGCCAAAGACGACTTCGCCGTGTACTTCAAGTGATGAAAGAGCGAGCGCCACACGACTCCGAGTCGGGATGGCTAACCTTGCTAGTTGGGGACTTAGTACTTAGGCTATAGCAAGACAGCCGGGCTTAGCAACTGGGTAAGCGGCTTCGCTGTTGTGATGTGGATGTATGGCTGACCGCCACCAATTGCAAGCCCGGCCGACCAATTCGTACAGTACTTATGTAAGCTCACAGCGAGACGTGCCACACTGACTCAGAGTGCTTCAAGTTCAAAGCTTGAAGTCAAGCTTGAAGTTCAAGTTCCACCATGATGTCCTTCCACCATCGCACCGTCCGACGCCATGCCATTCATTGGACAGGAAGCATGCACACCCTTGATGTGGAGAGAAGGGAGAGGGTGGGGGCGATGATGTCGACGAGGATGGTGCAAGTCCAAGTGCCATCAAGGCAGCCAAGGCACCAAATGACAATGACAATGACTACCTACGATACCACCGCTGCCCATTTCGTCGCGTGCCTACTCAAATTCCTCCTCAAGGGATTTGTCGCAAGGGTAAGATCGTCTGGTACCGTTGTGCGCATATACTCAGAGATGGTCAACCGCCTCGGTGAAATAGAGCGCGCTCCTCTCCGTATCACCCACTACCTACATCAACCCCCTTTCACAGTGAGAGACATCTACCGAAATGCTCAGGGCGGCCCTCACTAACCGGATACATGACAAGGAAACCCTCATCCGTGTTCAAGCAGCCGTTGCCCTCTCCAAACTCTGCGGCACAGAAGTTTCCGATGTCGAAGAAGATGCACACACCGCCATGGACATCCTCCTAGATACCCTCAGTTGTGATCCAACCGCGTGCGTTTCTCTTCTACCCCATATTCAGATATTTCCTATCCAACCAACGCCAACAGCGAAGTCCACCATGCAGCCCTCTTAAACATTCCGATCGCAAAACACACCCTCCCCGCTATTCTTTCCCATTTGCACGACACCGACTCTGTCATGCGTTGCCTTGTCTATTCTGCCGTGCTCGAGAAAAATTGCACAACACAGGACGGCTCTGCCATGGGTCCTCCACCCACGTGTACTCTCCAACCAATACGGTCTCCGAGGATGCACTGCCGAATATATTTGCCACGCGCGTTGACATATTCGACCAACTCGAGTTCAAAGGTGGGTATATGCGCCCTTTAGCCATGCAACAAACTCACTTGACCCGCAACACACGCAAGACGCGTTTTGTGATACATTGACCCCTGAAAAAGCGTTCTTGGTGCGTGTATACGTGGAACACTGTATCGCGGCCACCGACCAGGCAAAGGTGGAGGAATCCTTCCCTGTCATGTCCCACCTCACGTTCCGGATGCAAAGCATCTACAACAAATACCAAGACCTCGACGCCGTCTCGCAACAATGTGCGCTCAACGCCAACGAACGCGACGAAGACGATCACCTCGATGACCTGCTTCTCGGTGCTGAATTCGTGATCGCTGAGATGCTCAAGCTCGCGGAAAACCTCGACTATGCAGACGAGATTGGGCAGCGAAAGATGTTTCAACTCATGCGGGATATGATCGGGCAGGAGAGTTGGAACTCAGCCCTGAGAACAAGCACAAGCGGACGCGCTTGACCTCCAGTGCTTGACCTTCTGCATCGGGATGTTGGAGCACGTGAATGGGGTACGTCAGCCGCTCCAACGTCAGAACTACTGCTCAGACGTGATGTGTTTAGACCTTTGAAGAGAACTCGACGTTGGATATTGAGTGAACTGATCATACCAGCCGTGAAGCGTAAGGAGCTCGCACTACGTGAGAAAGGACTCATGTGCCTCGGGTTGTGTTGTCTCATTGCACGCATAAGCACTCCCCATTTGCGCTCTTTTGCTACTTCCCAACGCATGGCGCTGAACTGGAATCCCTAGCAGATGGCTCTCAACTCCTTCCAGCTCTTCCTCTCGCAAGTGCAGCCCTCCCCCGATGTACTCAGGCTGCACATATTACAAATTGTGTTTGACATGCTGATGGTACACGAAGGAGATTTGTTGGGCAGAGATGGAATAGGGATAGGTGTTACACTTGCCATGTGTCAAAAGCTGATCTAACGTATGTCCTTGGTGCTAACGGTCAGAGCAAACGCACTGTCAAGTTTCTGCCACACGTACTCTATGGGAGGACGCGGAAAAGGTCCAGATATTGCTTTGCGTCAGACTTGTCAACTTAAAGCTCATGGTGGCGGGAAGGATTTCGGCCGAGCGAGTATGCATCTCTTTTTCCGACTCGTTCCTTTGCGTCCTTATTTGGGACGTTTGGTACAACACGTTTTCTGATGCAGTGTACGTGCATGTGCGTGACAGGTCTTGAAGGGTCTCGTGGTGGCCTACCTCTCTCCCATACCGCCGAGAATCAAGAGCTGAGGCAACGTTTCTTTGGCGCATTTCTTCCCCATGTATTGTTACTCGTCAAGCGTGAACCAGAAGCGGATGCACCAGGTACGGTGACCCATATTTTGCACCGATTCTAAAGCTTGACGCTCTCACTTTTCTCTTGCTTACACGTCCATAGATTTCGGTACCGATATTTGAACAGCTCACACAGCGGCGACACGTGAATTGGATCAAGATCAAGAAATGGTATTGCCTGCACAGATTATCGGGGTGTTTGTCGAATGGGCAGATCTGCAAAAAGCCATGTCAGTCGTCTGCTTTGTACTTCAGTGTTGGCTGAGGAACGGGTGACATGATGTACGAGTGAGGTACAGGGTCAGATTCTCGACGATGGGGTGCATCTTTATTTGGCAGAGGATATTCTGAAGATACTATTAAGGACGACGTAGAAAGTGTGTCGCGTCATGTCGTGTGGCATGTGGTGGTGGTGCTAACGACCACGCCATGGACGGCATGCTCGCTGCGCGCCGTCTTCAGTGCGTCAAGGGAGGCGACAATGGAGAGACGACGGGGGCATGCAGGGGCAGGTGAGCGACTCGGAGCAAGCGAGGGTATGCGCGCACGCTGAGGGGTGAGGTAGGGCAGGCTTGAATGAGAGCGAGGAGACGAATGTGCGGTCACCGTCGTTCCTCTCTACAGGACGAATGTCTGACGTACTTGAAGAGGATTGAAGGTGCGCAGAGAATGGAAGGAGATGGACGCATCAGATCACAAGCCTGGGCCTGAGGTATGAGGTGGCTGGCATACTACGATGCGGCACACGATTAGTAACTAATTTGCTCAGACCCAGTCGGTGTTCGGAAACGCCATTTCGTGGACATCACGCGCACGTGCACTGCACGTGATCTGATCTAGTACAACAACTTGAACTTGAACCTGACCACTCCAATCGGCGTGCGTCTTCCTCTCTCGCAATTGCCATGGCACGGACTAAACAGACCGCGAAGAAGACTGCAGGCATCGAGACCCCTTGCCTTTACTTGAAGATCCCCAAGCGGCAGTCCATGGCAGTTGCCACCCTTGAACGTCCCGTTATAATTGCAAAGTCTTCGAGTGCCACGACTACCACCACAGCCCAGTCTGTGGCACCTGCTGCCGCTGCCCTTGAACGTCCCGCCATCACGATGCCCTCGGGCCCGGGAGCCGTGACTACTACCTCAAACCCGGTGCCACTGGACATGTTGGCGTTGTCAGAGCCCTCTGGTGAGGACGGATCTGGCAAAAACGAAGTGAGTAACACGTTTTTCTTCGTCCAATGTCGCCGCTCACCTCTCTAACGTAGTTCTGCCATATGTGTGGCGATGGCGGCGCCCTTTTCATATGCGACAGCTGTCCGCGTGTCACCTGTCGGCACTGTATCTCAATCCCCGCTGAAAATGTGGATGATCTCCTCAAGCCCGACGTCAATTTCCTGTGTGTTACGTGCCACTGTAAAGGCGATGCTCCAAGCACTGGACTCACTCCGCATAGGGTATGTATTCTGTTCTGTTCTGTCTGTCCTCGTTCATCTGACTCTTATTTGGCATAGGAATTTTACCGGAGTGGACAACCTGTCCTCTCCTCGTTCCTTCGCATCCCTGGGGAGTTCCAGCTCCCGGTCAACTCCGAAGTGAAATCGAAGAAGACGATCATCATCCATTTGCGCGTCAACACCGTTCCTGCTAGCGGCCCCGTCATCATGCTAGAAAGCTTTTTACAGCCCTTTTTCACTCGCCCGGGACAGTTTGTCGTCAAGAGTCTTCAGTTCAACCTAACGACGACCGCTTTCACCAAGCAATACCATCGAGAAGCTCTGGCAATCGCTGCCGAGCTGGGTACCTCTCGCGACAGCAACGTAGTTTTCACACTCCTTTGCCAGTGACGAAGAGCATGGCGATCTGGCGATCGGTTTTTCCTGCCAAAGGAAGCTCGAAGTCACATCCCCAATCCAGTCCGTGCTTGAAGTATTGTTTATGCCGTTTGAAGAGTTGGTTCCGGGTGCCCTCTTTGTTATGCTTGCATGTGGGACCGTCATTGGCAACGCCGCCAGTTTCGACCACTTCAGGGAAGCCATCACATGGTAGGGGTTTGATACTATATCGCGACACATTCTAATGTTCTCTATAGACTTCGTTTTGCATCTGCTGTTGCTTTCGATGCCCCCCGCTTGCACCCTAGCTCGTGCTGGCCGTTTGTAGTGTTGTCACTGCTGCTTATCGAAGGACAAGATCTCCAGTCTGTGATGCCTCGCGCCCTCGCTAACTCGAATAAATTAGGTCGTCATTCTGGTGTCTATACGTTCTCGCAGGTGGATGACCAAGTGCTCACAACAAGATATGTCTGGGCCCATTGCGACTATCGCCCATGGGGGAAAATTCTCCCGGTCCAGTGTCCGGAATGTGGCACCCCGCAACGATGGAAATGGAATTACGTGACTGGAGTGGACGAATCTACGTACAAGTTCAGTTGTCGCTACAAGAACTGCGGGAGGGATCCAGTGACAGGCCCGGGTTCAGTAGTTTTATGTCGCGGACAAATCATTGTTCGTAAACCAGAGGGGGTGAAGCATATCTCGCTGGGTAAGACCAAGTGCTCCGGTTGGCTCAGCAAAGTCATTCCCTAGTTACTTGTATCGAAGTGCTCAATCATACGTCTCATTTATTCTCAGCATACGAGCTCGGTTGGCCACGCTGAAAATCCGACGACGTATTCGCCACACGAATTCGCACGATATTTCAGGCCAACCCATCTCAGCGAGACATATGCTCACGAGGGGCACGAGCAGCATGTTGCATAGGATCCTCCCCTTCCTGCTGCTCCCTATACTATGACCCACCTGGTTGGCCGACGCAAAGGGGCCAAAGTAGGAAATTCGACTCGGAAGCGCGGGCGAGGAACGCCTTCAAGTTCATGCAGACTCGGACGAGAGCTCCGAGTCTGCCGTGGCCCGTTGACGGGAGTAAACACGACTACATGGGGTGTGAATGACATACGGCGGAATCATGATGGCGGTCAGTTTTTGTGGCGATAGATATACCGTGACAATGCGTGACATGCCGGCGTGCGCACGATCTACGGCGCGATGTGGGACAAGTGCGTTTCTCCCTCGTCAATTGGCTAGTTTGATGTCTCAGACGACCACTAGTACTCCAGATACGAAGGCACCGTGGCCGCGTTCATGGCTGTCGTGTCCTATTCGTCTCAGCTGCCCATTCTGTTGAAGAATAGCCCGCCGTATATAGCCTAGTTAGTCGGCCCATTGGCCGCGCGCCGCTGCCTTCAAGTTTTCCCTCCAGCCTTCTCGTTGTACTCGACTGGAGGTAAGCTACACGATACGCATGCACACATTCCTTTACTGACGTACTGTAGTTATTCATTTCGTTCCTTACAGCCTACGTCCTCCCTCACACATTCACCCCTCGTTCTGATTCGTAGCGCTGGACATCGACGGGCACGACCTCCCCTCTGAATGGTACATGCGTATCGTTGGGTTTGCAGCCGAGGCGTTCCATGGCGAACATACCTTCTTCAACGCGTTCCCCGTTAAAGAGTTGCAAGACTATCGGAGTACGAGGCCGCGTTACAAGGGCGTGAGCAGCGAGGCGCACGAAAAAGAGGTTGACGTCGACGAGGTCACCTGGTCATTCAGACAATGGGAGGTCTCGCGGGGCAATGTAGGTGTGCTGGACGACGCGCTCCCACCCTACGGTTTGGAGGATACGACGGCGCAACAGGGACGTTTGGGGCAGCGGCTGCAACAGCAACAAACCCTAGCAGGCGGTGGACGGACTAGCAGACCACCGGTTCCTGTGGACATTCGCCCTTCTCTCAGTCATTCTTCGTTGGCAGCTGTTGCAGGTGCCATAGCGGTCCCCTTAGCAGCAGCGCCCGTCGCTCATACGTTGTTCGCTGGCAGTGCAAGCTCGTCTACCTTGCTGTCGCCCGCTCCACCGCCTGTCAACGTGTTGTCCCATCCTTTGCAATCGACAAGGCTGAACCATCCCCCCAGTGAGATCGGGATGGCCCCACCTCTGCCTCAACGCCCACGATCCTCCTCGTGCTCCTTCGCTCACCCATGCAGCGTATGATCTCGGCAGGCAACACACACATCCACATGGACACGGGCATGGGCATTCACCTGAGCCGAGTGTCGTGGTGCACCATTCTGTGTACCACGCGTACCACTCGGGACACATCCCCTCTTTTGGGCACGCTGCGCACCACATTCCAAGTCCTCCAAACTCAGCGATCAGGTTTCCTACCTCGGTGGGACACCCAATGCCCGTCGAGTACGCGCGGGGACGGTCGGGGTCAAGGTCTCGGTCACAACCGCGCAAACACAAGAATAGGCACAAACGCTCTGGATCGCGGTCTGGCCGTTCGTCGTCCTCGGGATCTCCCGCGCGCCGTCCTTCCCAGGTGCGTTCGGCGCATTCGATGCATCAGGCGCATGCCCACCTTACGCATAGTCACAGTTATAGTCCTTCGTCTGTCGCATACGTTAGTTTATGGGTTGTATCACGCGCATTCCGAGAGTGGTGCGCATGGGTCGTACACGCCCGTACACTCCCATTCGATCGGACATGGTGGTCACCCTACCTTGGTGGGGTTGGCCTGTGCATATGGACATGGACCGCATGCGGGGCATTATCCGAGCCAGCACCAGGTGGGGTACGATGTGGCGGTATATGGGTATGGACAGGGCTACAATGGGTCGTCTTCGTACCAACAGGAACCGGGACATGGGTATATGCCGTGTGCGTCTTTTTCCTTGTTTCTCTCTTCCAGCCTCCCCCTCTCTCTGCGTGTTTGTAAGGAGGGACTAACACGGCCGTTGGTCGTCTCTCCAGATCCCTCATCTGATCGACCAGCATGGGCACGCTGATTAGAACAGAGTCGGAATCTTTACAATCATGTACATCCCTGGTGTCGAAGAAAACCTCCCTGATGCCCCTCTCGCACCCCTACTCTAATGACGCGCATGCCAATGGAACCATGTGCACTACCTTCGGAGACATGCAGCCTGCCATAGATGGGCAAGCAGCGTCGCTGATGGTTCTTTCTATGGTTCTTTCTAATCACCGTGCTGGGAGTGTGCCAGTTACCCATCACTAGCGTACTGTGAGCAAGCTGGTTGGAAGGTCTACTCTGGCAGGCTGCCTCACGTTCTACCCTCACTGGCACTTGCTCCGAGTTCGCTGGCGGTCGCTACTGCCGATTTCACACCAATGTATGTATGTACGTCATATCAAGCAATCTTCACTGTATCTAAGTCACGGCCCCCTCAGTCAAGTTGATTCAAAAAGAATTCAATTTGACTGTCACGACAATATTAGATATCACAATTTGCGGCCCGAAAGGGAGTAAGGGATTTGCGATTCCTCTTCAAGAGAATCTAACTCGTAGCGCCATTTATCCACCGACTCCAGCATAGATTGTTCCCCGAGCTCTTCCCTGCTAGTGCAGCAATGCCTGCAAGCAGGGCCTTTTGCAGTAGTGAAGATGCCATCTGACCTTGCCGCAACATCTCCCAACAATGCCACTACCTGGCCTTTGAGCTCACGGATTTCTGCCGCAAGATTAGAGACAACGGCATGCAAGTTGCTAGGGACCAGTGGCTGGCTTGCATCAGGCGGTGCTTCAGCACCTATATCACCCCCTTGGCCGCTGCGTGCAATCTTCAGCGCTCAGCTTTCGTCGTCGGGATCCTCGTCACGGCCGTGCTTGCCGCTACTGATACCTGGTACCGTGTGATCTGGGGAACAATATCTACGAGGTGAGGATTCGAGACCTGGTCAACACAGAACTAAAGTGTTACCTTTTTGTGTTAAGTTGACTTGCAACTCTGGCGTGTCGCCACAGATGAGAGTGATCGATTGAGGTGCTGCGATAACTGAATGATCGTCATCATATTAAAGATATGCTGTGGTGGTCGACGTACCGATTCCGCGGCCGCTCTCTTGTGAAGTGTATGCTGACATCACTCAGACTGGCGAATGGAGCTTGAAGTTTGACGGATCCTCCGAGTCACGCTTGAATATTTAATGTGCCATCGCTACTGCCGTTACTAATCCATGTGATATGCTTACGACAACTTGAAATGTAGCATGTATTTCAAGTTGGCAGCTGCAATGTTTGGAAGCGAACTTCCGAGTCACTGGGGGCCAGGACCTTCGTGCCATTTTCGAGACTGCCAAGACTCAACTGAAATTCTGAACTGCCAATTAGACTCATCCGAATTCTGGCAAAAGGAAAATTTGCGTCAACTTGAAGCGCCCCGCTGTGTCGTCACGGAATTGTCTGCACTATGGTACTAGTCACTGCTGCAACTTCTGGCAGGGGCAGCGGTACTCCGAGTCAGAATAATTCGAAGCGGGTAGTGCTGACAGTGCTAATATTCTGTCACAGCCTGTCATCGAATGGCAAGCAGTTCTAGAAGCACTGGTATTCCGAGTCAATCTCAGGAAGTCGAGAACTTGGGTGACCTTGCAGCAAACTCTGGAAGCGGCCGCTAGGTCTGAGACTCGCACTCGGGTCGGAAGTGTCCCCCAGACTATAAAACGGCCATGAAACAAGGGTATAATTCATGCCCACCTTACTGTGACTATACAAACAGTCACCATCCGCTTTCGTCCTAGGTACTATCTCATGCCAATTTCACAGTACAATCGCCGTGATACTACGCCACCTGATGGGGCGACTAGCCAGAAGCGCCCACACTCTAGTGCTTTGCAGCTAGGACCTAGGAAAAAACCGTTAGTTTCTGTTGCATCCAAGTCGACACTGGAGCTGAACTCTTCCCAGAACGACTCAAGATCCACTTGTCCACCACGGAAGGCACTTCGGGCGTTCTCTGCATGCGTTCTGCAACGTCCAAACTCTCATTACCAATGGGCTCTTATTTATGAGCGAGGGAGAGGAGCAAGAATCCTTCACAGATTTGTGAGTTAAATTGTATGTTCGTACGTTTGACTTGGATTAATTTACAATACGTATTTAGAGAACGAAAGGAGTACATAGTTTTCCGTGAGCTCCTTCGTATGATTCCTGGGCTCGAGGGTCGACTGATGGAATCTTCGGAAGAGGAAACAATTGACATTGCCGACCTGGTAATCCGATCAGTCAATTCTATTGCTCATTATTTACTTACCGCAGTTGGATTCTAGATCCAGAAAGGCGCCAATGGCGCAAGGGCAGATGATACAAAGGGGATGAAGAGTGCGATCATAGACTGGATCACACCTAAGGGTCAGTCCTTGAGTCCGCATATTCCTCGAAATATCAAGTCTGGACGTGGGTTCAATCATGAACGTACTGGAGCCCTTCTATGTCCTGCAGGACTTGACTGGGGCAATGATGAGTGAGGTTATCATCTTCCTCTGATTACGCACACCTCAAACCGACATACATAGGACGAGGAACAAGCTCACAAGTGGCCAGATTCAGGTGGCTGGCGACCAATGGCCAGTTTTCTTGTATGCAAACTACACGTATGACCCTGAGGACCCATGGAATGGACTCCTTCGAAGTGGCCTCCTGGTCTCTGTGAGTATCTTCCGACCATTTTAATATATGGGAACAGATTTGAGCTAATTCGAGTAGGCATTCAAGCATGTTTTCACCTCCCCCAGCTCTGTTGATCAGGAGCCAAAGGCAACACGGTCTGGAAATGCACGTATCCATGGTATGCGGTCAGTCACAAAGGCATCAATCGCATATGTTGCTACCCAGGCAAGTTAGCACTCCTGCATAACCCTACACTACTCACCACATCGATTGCAGGCTCGCTTCGCACTCACATCTGCACAAGTATTTTCCCGCACTGACCTCATCACAGATTCGGAGCGCTTTTACAACAGTATAATGGAATTATTATTCGACCCTGAAGAGAGAGGGGAGGTAGACCAGCTTCTGACATGGTGGAACTGGTATGATCCTCCAATTGTATTCCACCGTGACATCATCCTGACGAAAATGAATAGGCAGGTATTTCCACTTTATGCAGATATTGAACGTCTCCCATCGAAGAATAGCGCTTTAGCGCGGATCCGCCAGAAACGTGCAGAAAATATGGGGCGAGACCATGAGGGGACAGAATAGATCAGAGCTTCGTATCTTACACAACAACACAGACATCTTGTACCCATGTATGCGCCGGATGTGTCCCTAATTCAGCGTGATCATGATGCACCGCTACTTTTCAGCCC
Organism: Boletus sp. MG55; assembly: GCA_003313885.1. Lineage (NCBI taxonomy): Eukaryota > Fungi > Basidiomycota > Agaricomycetes > Boletales > Boletaceae > Boletus > Boletus sp. MG55. Next base: position 1,756 of record QGOI01007733.1, on the reverse strand, counting down.
GAACTGTACAGTAAGCGAATAATTTCAATACAAAATCAGAAATGTGAATTCAGGTCAAACTGATCTGTATTGCACGTACCAGCAACCCTCTACGCATTGTGTTCGCTGTCGGACATGCTGGTCTGCGAAATATTTCAATACAGGATCAGAAAGGTCAATATGGCCCATACCAGTCCATATTGTGTTCATTGGTGATGCAGTACGCATTTTATTCGTGTTCAAAAGTGTCTGTCTGCGAAAGATTCGATACCAGGTCAGAAATATGGATGTGGGCCATACCGATGTGCATCGTGTTCATTAGCGACCCTCGACGCATGGCGATCGTTGTCGGATGCGCCAGTCTGCAAAGAATCTCAATAAAAAGGGAGAAGTATGGATATGGGCCATACCGATGCGCATTGTGTTCGTGTGCGACTCCTCGATGCATGCTGTTCATTGTCGGATACGCCGGTCTGTGGAAAGTTTCAACACAAGGTCAGAAATACTGATGTGGGCAATACCAATTTGTATTGCATTCAGTGGCGAACCTATACACATAGTAATCGTTGTCGGATGTGCCGGTCTGCAAAGAATCTCAATAAAAAGGCAGAAGTATGGATATGGGCCGTACCGATGCGCATTGTGTTCATGTGCGACTCCTCGACGCATGCCGTTCATTGTCGGATACGCCGGTCTGTGGAAAGTTTCAACACAAGGTCAGAAATACTGATGTGGGCAATACCAATTTGTATTGCATTCAGTGGCGAACCTATACACATAGTAATCGTTGTCGGATGTGCCGGTCTGCGAAGGATTTCAATAAAAGATCACAAATATGGGTATGGGCCATACCGATGCGCATTGAGTTCATGTGCAACCCTTGACGCATGCTGTTCATTGTCGGACATGCCAGTCTGTGAAAAGCTTCACCACAAGCTCAAAAATATGGATGCGGGCAATACCAATCTGCATTATATTCAGTGACGACCCTATACACATGGCGATCATTGTCAGATGTGCCGGTCTGCGAAGGATTTCAGTATAGGATCAGAAATGTGAATGTGACCCATACTAGTCTGCATTTCGTTTATTGGCAATACAGTATACATGTTGTTGGTGTTCAAAAGTGTCCGTCTGCGAAATTTTGAAAGATGTAGCAGATTGCCATACTAGCTCATATATGGGCATTCAGGACAGCTAGTCACAATAAGTCAAGGAGATGGCGAATGATCATCAATCGCCTACTAAGTCCTGGAAAATCTAATCTGATCAGACTAAACATCAGAATGGTGCATAAGAATGTTCATGGTATATATGAAAATTGTTGCTAAAGCTTTATCAAAGTTTCATCAATTTCCTGATGGCATTGATGGTTTGGGTGGGGGTAAGAGTAGATGGATCATGGTAAGAATGGTGCTGTAGGTGTAATTTATACCACACCTGGACATGATCGAATGGAAGGAATGTCCCATCACGAGTTTTGCGCTGTCCTCTGATCGGGTGGTAGGTGTCTGGGTTGGAGTGTGCACAGCGGAGGTATTCAGCAAGTGCGTTGCGCAAGTCTGGGATGCGGAACCTCTCCGCTGCCTCGTCAACAAGCATGCGATTAACCGACGGATTGTGATTAAGGTGAACTGCTGTATTGTCGGCAACAATGATTTGAGGAGGATGAGTGTTATCGAGTTGCCTCTGGAGTACATCAGGAAATCAGTAGGGAGCTGATATTGCCAGATAGATGTTACAAACAAACATAAAATTGATGCAACAAGCTAAGGCC
>QGOI01007724.1:0-11385 GCA_003313885.1 Boletus sp. MG55 | reverse complement strand
CAACGCTTTCCAAGTTTTCATGCCGACTCCGGGCGATCTCACAACGCTCTGGTGTCAAAGCTCCCATTGGCTTTGACAGACTATGCCAACCGAATCATGTTACCAACAGGGGTGGAGGAGCGTGAAGGACGACGTACTCCCGGAACGAATCAGGCGAGGACAGATCTAAAACGTCCGAGGTATAATCCTTCAAAACCCATGCTTTCGGATCCTGGTCAGGCAAATGTTGACACATGTCAACAGGAAAACGTACGAAAGACCGGATATTGCGTCGCATCGCTCGGCGTGCGTCCCGAGAGCTGGTTCAAGATGCTCAGATAAGTGTACTAACGCACCATCGACTCAGCCGAGAACCGCATAGAAAGACAACCGATCCACCCACGTTGCTGATCTCTCTGTTCTGCCACTGTCGTTGGGCCGTCGCCAACGCCTTGTCGTGTGCAGTCTGTCCCGCTCTTCCCTTGCCTTTTGGCATCCCTGTGCTCATCTCTCGTAATACTAGCCCGAGCGTCGACATGTGCTCGTGGGTCGAATGGCGCGTGATGATGACCTGTAGCCTCTGTGAAACGTCATGACGATGGGCGCCATCCAGAAAGACGGCCAACAACGTTCGACTGTCCTTGAAGAAGACTTCCAGACTGATCCCCATTGAGCCGGCGTCCAATATGACGAAAAGATCACACTCACGCCACGTCTCGAAACAGAAAAGACTTGTTAGAAAACCCTGCAATCTGTTCGAGCGGCCTATGTGCCCATGAGCATGACGCACGCGCGCAAGGAACTTGCAGCTCGCAACTCACCACCGCCGTGCCCTCTGGGGACTTCGCAAGTGAGGCGTACTCCCAGCAAGGAAAAACATCCCTTTTGGCGCGTCGACAGCGTCGATCAGTTCGCCCACGTCGTTCTCGATCAGTCCGTCCAACATGTAAAGGTGAGTATGTCCGAAAATGAGCAACCCAGCTGGCATGAGCAACCTCAAAGGCGAGTCGAGGAAAGAAAGAGGACGTGCGCACGATAGGAATCCACCCCCGACACGCGGCATATGGTGCTCACGGCCTCGATGACATCCCCCGGTTCGAGTTCGTGCCTGACCCTACGATGTTTGTCTTCTGCGATCTCGTCCGTCAGCGCGTTACCATTGTCGTCCGAAAACGCTTCCCCGTCATCCTTAGACTTGATCGAACCGTCCACCTGCAGGGCCGATGAGACGTCAGCATCTCTCGCATCGTTTGTCGTGCTATTGTTCTCTGCGTGATGCATCAGACCAGGCGGCTCAACGAACGGTTCCAACTTATTCCTGAGCACCGTTGAGCAAACAACACGAGAAATTGAAAGGCAAGACCCACCGTGTCCGATGTGGGCCTTCCGTCTCATCCAATTTCCAAGTCCGTTCAGGTCCGAGATGACACCACACGTCGCGTTCCGAGCATTCACCCAGAATACCTTCGCTAATCATCGTTATACGCCGTCGGCGCTCGCGCCTGCGCGATCGGCGATAAGCTACGCAATGGGGTAAACAAACCATGCCTTACATGTCGATGGCCGTTTTCCGATAGCGTTCCCGCTCAGAAGCAACGATCGTATTCCTCCATTCATCCAAACGGCTGGTGCTCTTGCGAAGTGCCTCTTGTTGAACAGGTACGAGCCTACTAGATGAAGGCGTCACGACAGGGCTCGTCGGCCGAGATCCAGGCTTGGTGATATCCAAAATCTGGATGGCCAACAGGGTCAGACATGTCTCAAACTGCACATCATGCTGCACAGTCGATTACCTGCTGCTTCTGGGCTGGCGATACGTGATTCCCCATCGCTACCAACAACCCAAAGTGGGTCAGCTGTGTGGATACCTTGGGGTCGTCGTTTCCAGGGGAAGACGAAAGACATTCAATGAGTGTCTCGATCGAGGTTTGTGATTTGAACAGTTGACGAAAGGACGGATGTGAGTTATGAAGATCGATCAGGTCGTCCAGAATTCGCTCGACAACAGGCCTCGACGGTCCTGTGTCGAAATGATGTCAACGATTCTCTCCGACATCGAGGAACATAGGACTCACTCACCTTGAACTTGGGTATCTAAATATCCCAACAATCCTTGGCGAAGTGCAAGTAACACCACAGAGAGCATCTGGGGACACTTGACAGCCTTTGGGGCCGTCCCACCCTCTCGCGCAGGTTGTAACAGTAAGTTGAGAGCAGACTCGTGAATGGCATCGTCCCAGATAGGCGGCAGCACCTTTCGTAACGTAAGCCAACCGCTCGCGAGGTCGAACTTCTTCCCAAAGGAAGAAGAGGTGCTGAAACTGATCCCCGTGATCACGAGGACTTGACAAACGAGAGCGGGTGACGGTTCAGATCCGAGCCACAGCAATATAATTCGTGCGACCGGCAAGGCTTCTGCAAACTTCATATACAAGGTCGGGATTCGCAGGAGTGATACGACCGCGTCCAACACGAGTCGCGCCTTCTCGTTGTTGTTGCTACCGGCAGTAAAGGAAGCCCGTGGCGAAGGCAGTGGGACAGGATCTACAAAGTCATCACAATGAGTGTGTCTCGGGCCCCACACAAGCAAAACTATTGCAAGTACCAGAGCAAACGTTCGCCGCTATATACGACGTGACGGGTTTGATAGCATCGTTCATAGAGAAATGAGCTTGCATGACAACGCCGAGTGCATTCACGATATGAGGGACCGTCTCTGAAGGGTACCATGACGATTGCATAGCGAACAACAATCTACGCACAAGGTTGAGTTTGGATAAACAAACCTTGATATTGAATTTCCGGTAACGGCTAGCACGCAAGAGAAACGCGAAATGTTCCAGATGTGCTCGCTGGATATCGGTGGTTGTCATGGACCAAAGTTCAAAGTCGAGGGCAATGGCAACGTATCCGATCGTGTTCGTGACAGTGGAGACGCTTGAATTGTCAGTCATTAGTCATGCAGGAAAGGAAAATACGAAGCGTCTCTTACTCTGGAGACCGAAAACTGAGGCCTAGAAACTCAAACAAGATCTCAAAGGTGGTCATATTGATGAGTCGACTCTTTTGATAGAGGATGTTGGCAAGAACATCGTAACCAGCTGGTGCCATCAGAAACGAACGATGAACATGGAACGTCGTTCTTACCGATGCGTTCCATATCCTCCGAATTTTGCCAACAGTTCCGAAGACTATCACACAGGATAGCGATGGTTCGCGACAGCTCGTGCGACGTCTTGCACGCTTCAACAGGATGTGCAACAAACAACATAGGGTAGTACTCACCTCTGCGAGGGATACTAAAGTAAGCACCAGCTGTGTACCACCTATACTCCACAGAGTAAGATCTAATGGTCGACACGGAATAGCAACGAGGGAACCAAAAATAGCAATGCCACTTGCGTCTTGTTTTTGCGAGCGAGGATTGATATCTAACGGTGGAAAATCATTGATATCCTTGGTGACGATCTTGCATAGAATCGAAGCTTCGTTGATCAGAACCCCATCTCGGACTGCTTTCTTCAGCGACGTTTCCCCGGCTGCCGACCCAGAGCCAACCATGTGCATGTTCAGCGACGTAGATGCTTCGTATGTGAGAAACCGGACCAAAGCCCTGTCTTGAAAGTTTCCTTCATATCTAGGCCCCAGGTGATGGATAAATCTGAGGAGTTCATCATCTAACCCTGATTAGCGACGCGTGGATACTAACACTAGGGGACAGTCACCTAGTGGTGTAGCAAGAACGTATGCTGACACGACGCACCAACTAGAAACCCTATCTGCTCTCTTGTCGCCCAAGGCAAATTCTCCAACGCAGTTCTCGTGGACGCTAGGAAGGGCCCAGTCGAGAGTTTCACTAAGGACGCCGTCTAAAAACACCCCTATAAAGAATGTTAACTCAGGGACAGTCCACAACTCGCCCAGACGTACGAACGGCAGATTGAGACGCTCGATGCGGATAGTAAACGAGAGTAATATGAGTCCAGCGAGAAGTCTCTACTCGTGTCTTGGATAGAATTACAAACTGTTGCTGCGAACTGATTCGAAGTGCGAGGGTACCGTTGCTGCCTATGTTCAGTTCTATGGCATCGCGCGACCCGAAAGAGATACTGAATATTCTGTGCGCCACAGAGGGCATTCTTTCGAACCATGCCCATACCTATGCAAGCCGCATGTAGCCTGCAACGCCGAGTAAAAAAAAATGGAAATGTCCAGACACTTACCATGAACGTCAAACCAGAAGTAGGAAGTGTAGTCCAGTCACCAAGCGGCACCGTCACGGCAGACGTGTCCTGGAACGAAATATGAGGCGGCCATTTCGATCTCAAGCCGGTGCGAATGAAGTCGACCATCTCCGTATCCAACGATTTGTCTTCCTTGACGGCGCACTGGAACAGTCGCTGCGCGTCCCGAGTGGAAGCACCCATCTCGAATAACCGTTTGATGATCTTGTATTGCAGTCGACGTTCCGCAGCATGCGAACCTGGTTGGTCTGACGGAGAAGAAGAGATGAAACTAGAAAACATGGGCGTGAGTATGCCCAGCATGCTCAAGACAGCGAGGTTGCGATGGGACGATTGAGTCAGGTGCTCCAAGATTTTATACACTATCAGCCGGAGGGAGGCACTGGTCGCGAGAGACCCGAGTACAAGCTGCCAGACGACCTTAAAGACGCGAGGTAGATGGATGGTACCAAGGGATGACGCAAATTGCAAGAAATGGATGTCTAGTTCGTGGAGGTCATGACAAGATGCTTGTAGCATCGTGAACAGGTCGACCACAGCGAATTCATGAACGGAGAGGGAAAGAAGGCACCCGAGGGTCTTCTCAAAGGTGACAGGGTGCTTGATGAGCGCGTCGCATGCATCGGACAAAGCCGCATAGCCGACATACTCCTGGAATTGAGTTGTCAGGATATGTGCGAGACAGACAAGGCAGATATGACTAACCTCGAAGAAGGTCAAGTTGATCGAGTGTTGGTCCAAAGCCTTCGAGATGAGCATGAACGCAAGCTGCACACAATCGAAGACTTGTTGAGTCGACTGAGGACTGGACAAGGCGGACGGCATAGCTAGTAGCGTCGACAAAACATGGATCAAAACAAGAAATCCGTCCGCTTCGCGAAATGCGTTCAATGCCTCAGGCTCAGAGTGCTCTCCGACGACTGACTGAAGGGAGTGCAGAATCTGCCAAACATTGTCTGTGAATGCGAAGGCGGCTCACTCACGCAAGTTGAATCCTTACCGTGATCCTCGAGTGAATGTCTTCCGCGAACTTCAATTGCTCCACCTGGAATTTAACCTGGCTTGCGAGAGCACCTCCCTCGGTGGTCGAGACCAGTGGGCTGGACTGAGCATGATTGTTTGAAGTGGTCTCTTGTACGTGATTCTGAAGATTTCGAAGAGGTGCTAGAAGCGACCTCAGCATTGTATAGAAATGGATGTCGATCTCTCAGCAAATGTTCATCACACGGTTGTGCAGTCCAGACGGTTCGACTCCGTGACAGTGACAATCCAGCAGTGGATGCAGCGGCGACGCACTTCGGACGACGACTTCCTTTTCAGGACATTCCCCGGTTCGCATATACTTCCCCCTATGTAGACCTGATATATATTATCCCATGAGCGCTGCTGTGCACAACAATACGCAGTAATTCTCGCTCAACATTGCTTGGCCAGGTAATGTACATCTCTCTCAGACACACCCCGTCTATTATATATGATTTCCACGAATCACTGCCTCTTCGCATTGATAATATCCACAAACTCTGCCTTCAACGACGCTCCGCCCACAAGGAACCCATCGACGTCCGGTTGCGTCGCTATCCAAACCCAAACGAACTCAAAAAGGCACCAGAACCGGAGGAGGGAATGCACGCACCAAGTTCCTTGCAGTTGGCAGCAGTGACAGAGCCGCCGTAAATGACCCTCGTCGTTCCCGCCACGCTCTCAGACACCTGCGTCTTCAAGAAACGGCGGATCTCGGCGTGGGCTTCTTGTGCCTGTGCAGCAGTGGCAACCTTGCCCGTGCCGATCGCCCATACCGGCTCGTACGCGATCACGATGTTGCTGAAAAGAGCGGAGAATTCGGATTCAACGGGCTAGGGATCGTCGGGTCGGAAAAGACGTACCTCCAGTAGGCCGCATCCTTGAGGAGGTCCACGACGGCCTGGAGTTGCGCGTTGACTACCTCGGTCGTCTTCCCTGCTTCTCTTTCCGCGAGGGTTTCTCCGCAACAGAGAATGACTTTGAGAGACGCATCTAGAGCCGTTTTGGTTTTCGTCCCGACCAACTCCGAGGTTTCGTGGAACAGTGTACGGCGCTCAGAGTGCCCTGTAGTGGTTCAAACATGTCTTTGTACATGAATGAAGGACACATGAACGTACCGAGAATGACGTATGGAATCCCCGCGTCGACGAGCTGCGTCGGGCTGACAAGACGTCGGTAAACGCTCAACCAGAAGACGGATGATATATGCTCGACCTAATTTCGCCCGTGAAGGCGCCCGACAACTTGAAGTGACAGTTCTGAGCAGCCAGCTGAATCTCCTTGCGAACGAGGCCCTGGAGGGGGATAAGGTATAGAGCAGGAGGCGCAATGACGACCTCTGTCGCACTTGGTCCCTGAGTGCTGCGAGATCGTTCCTAAGTCGTTGGACACGTACCGGTCGAAGGATCTAGATCGGCTCGGTTGAGGATATTGACGATGTTCTTCTTCTGCTCCACCGAGCCGGGGTTCATCTTGAAATTTCCTCCAACGAAGAATTGGCGAGCCATCGTTTCCAACTTGATTGTGATCTCTGGATGGACTGAAGTAAGAAAAGAGTGGTGTTAAGAAGGATCAATGAGCGAGAGTCCCGTGCGGATGATGATCGCGGCGATTCGATCTGATCCGAACTGTAACCGATTCGGTGGCTTGAAGGTCACGGTGCCGTTGAGTCGGGCTCTACCGGGGAAGGAGGTAGAGTGGATCGGACATATGGGCAATAGCAGTCCCTTCTACAAAGTAGTAAAGTAATCATCAACTTAGTACTTTACACCTGACACCCTCAACCAGCCCGGGCCGGCCGGAATATACCCTCTGGATTCTTTGCTCGATCATGTCCGTCATGCCAAACGTGGGCTCGGCGAATAGATCGCAGGCAGTGTGTTTGCATTGGTTTCTTCAACCTACCCAACCGTGCCGTATGTAGTATCAGGAACCGTGGGGAGCACTTTGCAGTGGCCCGGGGTCCTTTGCAGACGTTCAAATTGGCGCATAGACGCGGCATACAGCCGATCATATAGCATCACACCGATGTCATTCACATTCCAGCCCCTGAAAAGTAAATAGACATAATATAAGAGTCCAACTTGAAGGTCCCTGTATGGCTGAGAAATCATGCGATACGAGGTCCAGGAAAGCGGATGTCCCAACGGTGAATGTAGGGTATGTAACATGCTTTGATGACGAGAATCAAATAACGTGGAGGAAGAGAGGGTCCTAACGAGCTAAAATGAATAAATCCGCAATTGAGTACTAGAGTGAATGTCCATCGACAAGTCCGACGATGCAGGCACTCACTGCCTACATCCAAGTCCGTGAGGGGTCAAGAGATCTGGCACGATACATGCATGACGACTCAAGTCAAGGACGTCGCCCCTGAAAGAGAATCGAGTGGTATACACTCCCATGGTGCCTCGTTTTGAACGTGAGGGTCTTCCTCCTCTGTTCCTTGTGCAAGGGATGAACGAAGGTTGAGAATCAATCGACAACCGATCGCCGCTTGTATAAGCCCTGGAAATGCCTCGGAGGACCCTATCCACGTAGTCTAGTACAGGTTTCGTCAGCTGAATGTTTATCTAGAGAGTGGACAGAATGAGCACCCCAAAAAATTTCTCTATGGCCATGAGGACGATGGACGTCAGCATCATGCTATTTGCGTGAAACAGAGACAGGAACGGAGGAACGGGGAGGATACCGGTGTCGTGCCACGTCAGAGTTGTCGAGGAAAAGGTAAAGCTGATAGTGCGTACCAGAGAAAGTAGGTTGCGTTACCCTTGACGAGGGCGTCTGCAATATACACCCCATCCATCCGTATGGCACGATATCCCGATATCCAGTTTCTGATACCATGCCACAACGTGAGCAGACATAGGATACTCTCATACAGGATCACGGGCAACGAAAAAATATACAATCGGTCAAAGGATGGGACATTCGATACAGAACAGATACCTGACTCCATCAGAGTCTTGTTTGTGACTGTGTTTTCGAACAGTTAGTCCATTGATTCCTGACAGCTGATGGATAGAAGAGGATACATAGAGGGTTGAGGAAAATGGATAGACGTACTTTGTAAATGTGTATCAGCGAAGCCCATGACCGTCGACATAAGTACAATTTCACACACATAACCGAAAATCATGATGGCGAGAATGATCCTTGATCCTTGGTACAAGGCGTACAATCGAGCTTGAACCATCACTTGAAGGGGTCAGCGATGCACGAATGGAGTCAAAGACGTCGGACACACCTTGGATCAGGAACAATACCAGAATACCCAGCCATGATTGGACGAGGAAATAGACTTTGCCTTGGACAAAAGTTAGAAGGACAAAGGGAAATATATGATTGACATCTGCTCACAGCTGTGAAGAATTGTTCATTTCGAAGCGTCCATAAATTTATCTCCGGTAGTGGCAGAAAAGGGACGCACAACTGTCATGTCATCAGCGCAAAAAAAATGCAAGTGAATGTTTGCATACGGTTACAGTTTGTATTCCCTGACCAAATAAAGCTGTAGAAAGCTCAGCGAACAAAATTGGCGGTGGACAAGTATGCCCTACCAACAAGATCAAAGCTAAACGCGTCGTGTTGAGTGGCATCATGAAACAGAGGTCGTTCATAAACTCACATGGCGATTGCATCACCAATATAGCGGATCTGGAACATAACGTAGATGCTCTCAAAGAATACTGACGAGTGTGAGGCGGATTGACATACCAGTATATAACTGATACTTCCGAAGGAGAGGGAGTGGTGATCCTACCAGAAACGAAATTGTTGCGACATCAACAAGAATACCAAGTCCAAGTACTTACCCAGATATGCTGAACCTCGTTGATCGGACAATCAGTCCATATGAGCTACCGAAAGTACAGATACTCACCTCTCGATCGAGCGTGATAACTGTGTACACGATCAATCATAGTATCGAGCGTACAGAGCAATCAGTACTTGCCATGATGGTACAAAATGACGACAGAGCTGGCCACTGTGAAGTAATCCTCGTGACCGGGATGCGACACGATGGCAAAAAAACGACTCACTCTGACACACCCGAGTAACACTGAAAACGACCGCAGTCTGGAGATACTCGACTGTATAGACACCCCGCATGTGTCGGATATGAGGTCGGATACAAACCCGTTTGGATACATGGACTGCGGCCCACGTTTTAAACACGGACTCCGTAGCAACTCGGCCATGTGAATCTGACGATGAGTAACCGGAACGCTTGCTGCTCCTGTGGCGATCAGCCATGGGGCCCGGATCTCCGAATTGATCGAACAAACTGTATGCAAGCTAAGCAAAGGCGGATTCAATACCATGCAGAGTAATCCACCATCCAAGTCTATGCAAGAATGCAGTTCGGATGAACCAACGGTTGCTCAACTTGTTACCGATAGCCGTTCACACACAGTCAGAGCTTGTAGTCTTGTAGCGTAGTGAGTCTGTACCGTACGACTGAGCATGATGAGAGAGACCTGGTATGACGAAACGCGCACGTATAATAAGTGTAGGATTACACCAGATTATTAGAAGTGCTCTTCACTTGCACAATCGCGTCATGGAAATCGGTACCCGGAAGACTTGATTGGCATCAAGTTATGGTGTTGGTCAGCACAGGCACCCCCGACGGGTCCATGGCAACGCCGGCACGACGCGTGTGTATGCCGGCCCAGGTGAACCGGAGCAAGTAGGGTGAAAGTTGGCATGTTGAACACTGCTTGGACTTTGATCCGGTCGAAGGTGGCTATTCAGATTGGCCCCATTCTCGGAGCACAGCATGGCATGGATGCCGCACAACCACCCTTGTTTGAACGATAACCATGACCGGGTCTGCCGCAACAATGATGACGCACAGTGACAACACAATGCCTGCTCTCTCGGGTCATTGCGACCTTGGGCCGCTCCATGACCTCATCACCGCTGAAATTTGAAAGACGGTCCTGACATCGTGCATCGAGTAGGGTGTTCGTCTGCGTGGACGTTGACGTTCCCTTCCTTGTGAATGCAGCTCGCAAAAGTCTCGCCAAGGTGGGGGATGCGCTTCGGATCAGGGCCAAGGGCTGTCACCACCACATTTCCGGACATTGGCAACCATGATATTCTTGAGTACATTCGAGTTCAGAAGAAGACGGGTGAGGATGTATCCCAGTGCCATATGGGGACGAGGACAAGCTAGGGAGTCTAGCAACCAGGCGCGGGCAGACGTCGATGTGGAGGTCGATTCAGAGATTTTTCTCGACCGTACATTTTCACCAAGTTGGGGGGTATACTAAAGATCGCTTGGGATGCCTTGAAGTCGTTCTAAATCGGAAAAACGGCGCGAGATTTTGTCACGTTCGTCTAATACATACACTGCAGAGAACTTGAATGGATGTCGTGAAGGTGCAATGAAGGTGTGAGATCGAACGAGAACGCGTCCGAGTAGGACAACCAAAGTCCGAGATTGGAAAGCCAAGCCCGCGCCAATCATGCCAACTCACCTTCTCGACGCTCTCCGATGGCCTATCCCCAGCAGACGATGGACGCGGTCAGCGGCGAGCAATACCGCTACGCCCTCACCAACTTCGTAAGTCCCTTTACCGTCGCTCACCCCCATCGCTAAACCGTCTTCACCCAGCGCATCGCCCACGAAAAAGTAGAAGAACAACGTCGCCAACTCGAAGAACAAGAAAAACAAGTCGCCCTCCTCCGCGCACGCATCGCCCTCCTCGAAGGCACCGCTACCGACGACCCCTCCCAGACGTCCGCCGGCCCCACCTTAGGCACCACTTTTTTTCGTTCCCACGGTCCCGAGAGGTACCCTTCCTTGTATGGGTGGAAGTGACCCGAAAGGTCGGTCCATCCTCAAGGCATCTTCCGAATTAATTCTATTTTTAGCATCAATCTGTTCCATTGTCGCATCCAGCGCTCTGCAGGCGCTCTCGAAGTGCGTCAACCGCGCGCGCAGTGCCAGGGTGCACGTGCGCGGCAGCGCGCATGTATTCTCACGGTGCAGTGCCACACTACTAGCAGCCCCGCCGCTACCTGCCTACCCCTCCTCTTCCACACCCTGCGTTGTGCAGCGACCATTACACACTCTCGTTCTGTTGAGAGCGTGTGACGGCCGCCACGCGCGCGCTCGCACGTGCACACC